>JABEVN020000796.1:0-28046 GCA_013146195.2 Codonopsis lanceolata | reverse complement strand
TTCTAGAATACGATGGAGAGGAAGAAATGAAGAGATTTTCAAGAATTAAAAGTGGTTGTGGGTATTTATACCCCCAAATTAAGAAGGGCACAAGGACATTTCTCAAGTGCAATTAGTGGAGATTAGGATAATCAAGCTCTAATCCAACCTTAATTAACTTCTAAATAATGTTAGGACATGTTTAGGTTAAGTATGAGGTTAGGAAGGGTTTGTGAGGGGTTTAAGGAGGGTAGAATAGGTAAAACACGCCACAACTCAAAACAGGGAAGAAAATCCTCGCAAGTTGGGTTGAGGCGGCGCCAACCTCTCTCCATGCGCCGCCTCACCTCTTCCGCACATTAGGTGCTCAAGATCTCGAGGCGGGCGCCATCATCCCATACGCCCGAACCTCCAAAACTTGGTCTAAACTTGATCTAAATGATCCCAAACTTATGGGCAACCATCCTAAGGTCTAACCCAACTCAAAACAAGTCTAAAACACACCCGAACAACTCCTGAAACAACTCTGAGCGAAACCGAAGGGTGCAACAACGGCAACCGGACGACGAACTAACTCGAAATCAAACGAAGCAATGAAAGGAGACTTTAAGGCAAGTCTAAGGGCTAATGAAGAAGCTTAAATACTTCTAGGAAGTTGAATAACAACTTAGGGAAATAAGAATCCCAAAGGAGAGGCGACACGCGACTCGATCCTCGAACTACGCGATAGAGACGAACGCTATCTCCAAAACTCCCAAATCTTCGATAGACTTAAGGAACACCTCCAACTTGAAGTCTAATGCATCTAAACATGTTAACAAACCATCTTAAAGAGGTCTAGGACCCAAACCGAGGTCACGAACACAAAACGGAAGTAAACCTCAATCAAGCGCCGCATTCGACTATCGCGGGTCACGACTGTGACTTTAGCAAGTCAACAACTATATGGAGTCTCTAAATAATGTTTTGGTCTTAATATGGTCTCTCAAACATATCTAGACCCTCTCGCAACCCAAACATACCGTCGACAAGGGAAGAAGTGCAAGTATAGCACGCAAACCGAGACAACGAAGGAGCGCCACACCCTCTCCACCTTAAAAGAATTGCCTTAATTCTAAATCATGATACAAACCACAATACACCAAGGGTTAAACTCTAATAATCCAAATTCGAAAAGTCTAAGAATTCTCAATAGACACAACAACATCAAGACTTACGGTTGAAAATAACATGACTCATACTTGAGTCGCGAATACACATATGAACACATTACGCCAATCATGTAGGCAAAATCCCAACTTACAACATAAGAACACATTTAACTACCGAAACTATTTGTTTCGGGGCACATCATGAATTTCAAGCACAAAAGATTCTAAGTTACAAGAATTAATAATTGCTTATGGAGCAATTCACAAACAAATCAAAGATAACCAAATTGGCATTTCAAACTATGCAAATCATACTGCGATTTCCTATCGGGTAAGAACACACAAGAGCACACAATGCCATGTTTTGAAAATTCTTTCCATCTATGTCCATCCATTTGGTAACGGGTATAGTCAATGTTTAACCTACTCACTACCAATCCTAGTCCACCAACGAACCTCTTGATCACCAATTTAGGGTACCGACTAAATTGGATTTCAAAAGCTTTTCGTTGCAAGGATGCGAAGGTTCATGATTAAAAAGGTTCTAAGCATCCTTTAATAGTCTCCTATGCTAAGGAAATGAATGAACATGATATTATGAGATGAAAATTTAATATACTTCTATGCAATGCATCAAGTAGGTGTTTCCTACAACTAATGCACATAACCGAATAAAAATCAAACCAAGTAACAAGGCCTATTACCTTGACAAACAACAATCATAGTTATCACAAACTCGGTATAGTACACACTCACCAAGATAATTTATAATAATCACAACGAATCGACAAGGCTACTAATGCCCGAAACGCCTATACTCCGCAAAACTATCCTTTCTAGGCTCTAGACCAATCTACAACCAATGCATACACTAAGCATCCTAACACAACGTTAACGCCTCAATACTCACTGGCCAATCTCTTCCGTGTAACCATGATTATCCCTAAATCGCAACCTTCAACCTTCTCACAAGTCGAGTGTATATCTTACTCGCACAATAACCCTTAACAACAATATAGCGTAATATTACTCATTACATAAAACATATTTCCTAGAATATACAAACATCATACCAAACCGATAAGTATCAATATACATTCATACTTTATATATATTCATATATATACATATACATACTATGGCCTTTATACATAATCCCAAAAAGAAACCACAACTTTACACATAACATAGTCTTATATATATATAGACTAAACAAGGATCCATACACCACGTGCGATTACCTACCGGTAATTTACAAACAAACCATGTCATATATCCATCTCACGTTGGGGTATTATTCCCGATCAAGCAAATAACCAATATTACACAATACACCATATAATGTATGTATGAATGCACATGAGCTACCGATTAAAACGTGTACTCATAATAACGGTAATAGTAACAACGTATAATTTACTTAATATTTATATACAAGAATATACCTTCCTATTTCTGATAGGCCTCAAAACCCCGCAATGGCCAACCGCCACGCCAAGCACGACCTCAAACTCTAGGCCGCCCACCACTGCCTCTTGGAGCCATCGGATTGTTGACTAGTACCTGCATCGATTAACCCTCATCTTCGGGCAATCCTTACGAACATGATCACCGCCACAAGCGAAACACTTTCCCCGCTTACCCCAACATCTGTTCTCGGCATGTCCCCGTCCTCATACAAAAATTACATGTTAACTCGCCGCCTCGGCTGCCTCCGACTAGAGGTAGGAACGCCACCCGCCTACCGACGTGTGATTTCTTGATTAACTTTCTGAGGTGCTGCCGGCCCTCTATTACCATCATTGCCCCTAATAGTACTCGAGGCTTTCTTTTGAGCATACTCCTCGATGTCCAACTCTATTGCATACGCATCGATCACCGACTCGGTAATCCGTAAGTTGTAATGGAACGAGCTGCCTACGATATTTCATTTTAGGCCCTTCACAAACCGTTGGGTCTTCCTAGCCTCATCAGGTACTAAGTAACCACAATAGCGAGCCAACTCTGTGAACTTCGCTGAATACCGAGCCACCGCCATAGCCTTGTTCTAATGCCATGAACTCCGCTTCTTTCTAACTACTCGCCGGAATAAACCGTGCCATAAACTCCATCGTGAAGTTCTCCCACACTTGAGGCACTCCATGGTGACTCCAACTATCTCGTAACACATGCCACCAATGGTCAGCCGCACCAATCAATTTAAACACTGCTAGGGTCACCATCTCTTCTGACGTACAACCCATAGCTGCAAAGATCTTCTCCATGTTTTCTATCCAAAGTTCTGCTTTAGAAGCATCGGGTCCTCCATCGTAGCTCTCAGGTTCCAACTTCAAGAATCTCGCAAGAATGATAGATTTGTCTTCCATCCCAAACATCTGCGGAGGAGTCACACGCGGATCCGTAACATTCTCCCCTCTCTCGTTGCCACGAGTTGTACCCGAACGAGGTCTACTAGAACTAGCTCCACGCCAAGTTCCCGACATAATACGCCTACAAAGAACACTCAGCGTTAATAACTCAACAACAAACCCAACCCAAACTAGGCCAAGGAACCTATCCTCGGCGAAATAGCTAACCTATAGCTCGATAATAATCGGTGACAGCCCCGATCCAATTCCAATGCGGAATCCCAAGGTCGTGCCGCCAAGACAAGCTAAAAGATCTAACAAGCACCCGCTAAGCGTAGTAGTGCAAGTCCGTAGAGTTGAACCAACAAACTCTAAACAGAATGAAAAGCCATAACAAGAAAACCGAATAACTAAAACTAAACTGAAGCAAATCATAAATGGGACCAAAACCTATAGTTTTAAACTAAGGAATACCAAGCCGAGAGACGACTATCTCTCGACAAATCTATTTACTCGCGTGGACGCAACATTGCGCACGCACAACAAACCATCTAACCTAAGGCCAAGGCGAAGCAACAAGAACCAACCCGATAAACAACAACTCAACGGCTAAAGCATGCCGAGGAACAATTCAACTAAAAGAACAAGATATTCAAATTCTAACAACTAAACACAAGTCTCACGACTAACGTCGCTCTGAGATGACAATACCAACAATACTAGGATGAGTGAGCTAAAGCATGCTTCAATAATAAAAGGAATAACTTCTAAAGATACAATTAAAGTCGGCTACCAAAATAATACAATAACATAATACTAACATAAACTACCCAAGTAAAGTCTACATAACTTTACATTCGTGTCTCACAAATACAAATAACATAATAATAATAATTCCAAGCTAGAAGCCCTAAGACCACCTTCTAGGAATCACTATCCGAAGCCGCCATTTCTAACGGGATCACCGCAAAAACTAAGGAAAACAAACACACGAAATGAGTCATAATGACCCAAGAAGTTACTAAATGCAAATGGCATAGCATATCGTGGCATGGCATAATGCACAAACATATATAAAATCATGGTATCTTTATAGTCCACCAATAATAAACTTGTATCATGTCATCATGTAACATAAACTTCATAAACCATATAGCACGTTTTCTTTCATATAAGTGCTTATACCTAAGCACGTAAAATCAAGATCCAAGCTCAGCTCCCTTAAATGATCATAAACCGGGTTTCATTCCTCAAATGATCATAACTCACCGCTTCTCTTTAATGAGTTCCTCGTTACATTCATCCGACTCCGATGATGAGAAATGGGAGCTCGATATCACGCTAGAGCCGCTAATACGAGACCACATCCCACTATCGGCCAAATAGAGGAGAAAGGGTACCATGCGGCGATTCATAGCGAATGTTTAAGGCCATGAATCGCCCCATTGCCGACAAACGACCAAGACGCCAAATGACTCAAAATCAAGATGATCAAGTAGATTATTTACTTGTATAACCCAATAAGGACCAAGTTCATCATAAAGAACTTATTAATTCAAGTAGGTCATAATGCTCTACAAAACCAATCAACAATGCACATACTTGTACACACTTAACATATTCAACTAACTTGTAAGTTTAGTTCAAAAACCACGTATTGAGGTATTCATAAACCTCAAGTCATTACCAATTCAAGAATAGCATATAAGCTCAACAATTCACAACATGAGGTCTACTAAAGTCCTCAACTCAAGATTAAATCAAAGACCACTACTTAGTCTAAGAACCACCAATTCAAACTTAGCATTAAGCTTCACTTAAAGGCACACCGGACTTAGCCAAAGTCCTTATAGCCGACATCATCAAACCCATCTCATGAATGACAAGACTACCTGTAGTCTAAACTCGCAAGTACTATCATATGCCGCGACTAAATTCCTTATAGTGAATTATTCGAATAACATTACTAAATGGTACTCGAGACCATGGGTTGGTCTCTAATACTCCGTGCTTTTTATAAAACAAGTTCCCAATGGGTCTCTATAACATGAGTGTCTCCATAGACACAACAAGGTACTCGGATACGCACAACATAAGCAAACGAGACCCGAACATCGTAGGATCTCAACCAAAGGCTTGTTATCACATTATTGGCCTCACAATGAACTCAAGCTTGAGTCTAATTCATTCATTCATTCTCACAATTAAACATTTCATTCATATATACTACAAAATCCCTTCCTGGCTTGATTCCCAAGCCCAAACCCAAGAATTCATCATAATCATAATCAAACGAAATCCAATTGTCGAGGATTCCAACCCGAATTCATTAACACATTAATGACTTATTTCGACCCTTGAGTCTAAAGGCTTGGTTTCAATATTTACATGATTCATCAATCCTAACATTTGCACCCACATCGACAATAATAATTCCAATAGTTCGGGCTTGATTCTCAAGCCCCCAAATTCATAACCAACCAACATAATTCATCCTTCAAGTAACAAGTTCATAAATCCTACAATCCACAAATTAGGCATATTTCCAATGAACCCAAATAGCATATGGACATGATTTCTAGCATGCTCTAAGCCTAGAAACACATAATGAAGAGTAATCACATACTTCATCAATCATAAAATTCATCTACACAATGCTCTTACAAGATATACTTCCAAAATCCCCAAAATTGGGCAAACATAGATACAAGTGTTCATTGCCCACAAATAGCATACAAGTTGTTTTCCTTAGGGCCAATGAACCAAAATCAAAAGAAAGTAACTTACCTAGCTTGAGTGAAAACTCAAGAGAACACAACCGACGAAGTGGTCGTTCTACTGCCGAGGGCTTCAAGAATCCAGTTTGAAGGAAATCGGGTGGTCGGATCATCGCCAAGGATCGAAGAGAGAAGAGCTAGGCTCAAGAGTCTCCCATGGAGCTCTCTCTCTAGAATACGATGTGGAGAGGAAGAAATGAAGAGATTTTCAAGAATTGCAAAGGGTTGTGGGTATTTATACCCCCAAATTAGAAGGGCACAAGGGACATTTCTCAAGTGCAATTAGTGGAGATTAGGATAATCAAGCTCTAATCCAACCTTAATTAACTTCTAAATAATGTTAGGACATGTTTAGGTTAAGTATGAGGTTAGGAAGGGTTTAGAGGGGTTTAAGGAGGGTAGAATAGGTAAAACACGTCACAACTCAAAACAGGAAGAAAATCCCGTATAGCTTTCTCAAGTGAGGCGGGCGCCTCAACCTTCATGCGGCCGCCTCACCTCTTCTCGCACAAGGTGCTCAAGATCCGAGGCGGGCGCCTCGCACGCCTCGGCTCCTCGAACCTCCAAAACTTGGTCTAAACTTGATCTAAATGATCCCAAACTTATGGGCAACCATCCTAAGGTCTAACCCAACTCAAAACAAGTCTAAAACACACCCGAACAACTCCCGAAACAACTCGAGCGAAACCGAAGGGTGCAACAACGCAACCGGACGACTAACTAACTCGAAATCAAACGAGCAATGAAAGGAGACTTTTAAGGCAAGTCTAAGGGCTAATGAAGAAGCTTAAATACTTCTAGGAAGTTGAATAACAACTTAGGGAAATAAGAATCCCAAAGGAGAGGCGATTACGCCGATTTATCCTCGAACTACGATAGAGACGAACGCTATCTCCAAAACTTCCAAATCATCGATAGACTTAAGGAACACCTCCAACTTGAAGTCTAATGCATCTAAACATGTTAATAAACCATCTTAAAGAGGTCTAGGACCCAAACCGAGGTCACGAACACAAACGGAAGTAAACCTCAATCGCTGCCGCATTCCGACTATCGCCGGGTCACGACTTGTGACTTTAGCAAGTCAACAACTATATGGAGTCTCTAAATAATGTTTTGGTCTTAATATGGTCTCTCAAACATATCTAGACCCTCTCGCAACCCAAACATACCCCGACAAGGAAGAAGTGCAAGTATAGCACGCAAAACCGAGACAACGATGCGCCACCTGACCGAGGCCGAAAATTCTAGTCCATTGTTACAACGAAATTCATCATAGCATATGTAAAGGCATAAATTTTAATTTATCGCCTAAACAATTTTTAAGAAGTAAAAACAACAACTGGTTTGAAACCAAAATGCTTCGACCAAAGCCAGAAATTCAAGTCCATTGCTACAGCGGAACTGACGTGCATATGAAGTGGCAAATTTTAGTTTATCGTAAAAACAATTTTATTAAGTATAGATCAACATTTCATCAGGTTCAACCCAAAATGCTCGTGACGAGGCCAAAAATTCTAGTCCATTGCTACAACGGAATCGATAGCATATGTTGCGCATAAATTATAATTTATCGCCTAAAACAATTTTTAATAAGTAAAATTGAACATTAACACGTGACGCCTCGCTCCTTCGTTGTCTCGGTTTGCGTGCTATATTGCACTTCTTCCTTGTCGACGGTATGTTTGCCAAGTTGCGAGAGGGTCTAGATATGTTTGAGAGACCATATTAAGACCAAAACATTATTTAGAGACTCCATATAGTTGTTGACTTGCTAAAGTCACAAGTCGTGACCGACGATAGCCTAATGCGACGCGATTGAGGGTTTACTCCGCTTTGTGTTCGTGACTCGGTTTGGGTCCTAGAATCTCTTTAAGATGGTTTATTAACATGTTTAGATGCATTAGACTTCAAGTTGGAGGTGTTCCTTAAGTCTATCGAAGATTTGGAAGTTTTGGAGATAGCGTTGCCTTCTATCGCAGTAGTTCGGGAATCGAGTCGCTGCATCGCTCTCCTTTGGGATTCTTATTTCCTAAGTTGTTATTCAACTTCTAGAAGTGTTTAAGCTTCTTCATTAGCCCTTAGACTTGCCTTAAAAGTCTCCTTTCATTGCTCGCTTGATTTCGAGTTCGTTAAATGTCAGCCGGTTGCCAGACGTTGTTGCACCCCTTCCGGTTTGCTTCGCCTCCGAGTTGTTTCTTGAGTTGTTCGGTGTGTTTTAGACTTGTTTTGAGTTGGGTTAGACCTTAGGATGGTTGCCCATAAGTTTGGGATCATTTAGATCAAGTTTAGACCAAGTTTTGAGGTTCAGAGCCGAGCGCCGACATGGGATGGAGTGAGGCGCCCGCCTCTGAGATATCTTGAGAGCACCCTTTGTGCGAGAGAGAAGAAGTGAGGCGGCCGCATGGAGTAGGTTGAGGCGCCTCGCTCAACCCCTGTAAGAGCTGTTACGGGATTTTCTTCCCTGCTTTGAGTTGTGACGTGTTTTACCTATTCTACCTCCTTAAACCCCTCTAAACCCTTCCTAACCTCTCATACTTAACCCTAAACATGTCCTAACATTATTTAGAAGTTAATTAAGGTTGATTAGAGCTTGATTATCCCTAATCTCCACTAATTGCCCTTGAGAAATGCCTATTGTGCCCTTATTGTCGAGGAGGTATAAATAGCCTAACCTCTCTCCCCAAATCGGCCAAACCCTCCTCATTTCTTCCTCATCATACGTATTCTAGAGAGAGACTCCATGGGAGACTCTTGAGCCCTAGCTCTTCCTCTCTTCGATCCAAGACGATCCGACCACCCGATTTCCTTCAAACTGGATTCTTGAAGCTCTCGACGAGTAGAGCGACTTCACCGATCGGATTTGCTTCTCTTGAGTTTTCACTCAAGCTGTAAGTTACCTTTCCTTTGATTTTGGTTCATTGGCCCTAAGGAAAACAACTTGTATGCTATTTGTGGGCAATGAACACTTGTATGTTATGTTTGCCCAATTCTTGGGGATTTTGAAGTATGAACTTGTTAGGGGTATTTGTAGATGACTCCTATGATTATTGATGTATATGATTACTCTTCATGTTGTGTTTCTAGGCTTGAGCATGCTAGAAATCATGCCTTTATGCTATTTGGGTTTATGGTAGAATTATGCCTATGATTGGGGCTTTGGGTGTATGAACTCACATGATAATATGAGTAGAAACATTTAATTGAAATTGTATGACTTATGAAATGGGTTTTGATCTATGTTGGGATTAATTGTGAATTTTATGCTTGAGAGTCAAACCTCGAATTATTGGGAAATTATGGTTAAGTTGAAGTGGGTTAATGTTGAGATCGATGAGAGATGTAAATGATGAAACTTGGTGTTTAGACTACTCTGAGTCGAAAAATGCTCAATAATGTGATTGTGAACTCGGGTTGGAATCCTACGATAATTGGATTTCGTTTGATTATGATTATGATGGATTCTTGGGTTTTAGGGCTCGGGAATCAAGCCCGAAGGAACTTTGGGAGTTTGTAGTTTATATGAATGAAATGTTTAATTGTGGGGCTATGAAACTCATAAAGAATGGAATATAGAATTAAGACTCAACGGAGTCACTGTGAGGCCAATAATGTGATAACAAGCCTTTGATTGGGACCCTACGATGTTCGGGTCTCGTTTGCTTATGCTTTTTAGAGTATCTTGTCGTGTCCAATGGAGACACTCATGTTATAGAGACCTATTGGGAACTTGTTTAGAGCGTGCTTGTAGAGCACGGAGTATTAGAGACCAACCCATGGTCTCAAGCACTATTTAATAATGGATTATTCGATGAATTCACTATAAGGGATTTAGTCGCGAGGATATGAAAGTACTTACGGGATTTAGACTACAAGGTATTATTGTCATTCGTGAGATGGGTTTTGAGGATGTCGACCATTAATGACGAGCGGGACTTTGGCTAAGTCCGGTGTGCCTTTAAGTGAAACTAAATGCTAAGTTTTGAATTGTGGTGGTTCTTAGACTAAGTAGTAGTCTTTGATTTAATCTTGAGTAGAGGACTATAGTGGACCTCATTTTGTGTATTGTTAGGCTTATATGCCATTCTTGAATTGGTGATGACTTGAGGTTTATGAATACCTCAATACGTGGTTTTGAACTAAACTTATAAGTTAGTTGAATATGTTAAGTGTGTACAAGTATGTGCATTGTTTATTGGGTTTTGTAGAGCATTATGACCTACTTGAATTAATAAGTTCTTTTGTGATGAACTTGGTCCTTATTGGTTTATACAAGTAAATAATCTACTTGATCATCTTGATTTGAGTCCACTGGCTGCCTTGGTCGCTTTTGCTCAAGAATGGGACGATTCATGGCCTTTGGAAACATTCGCTATGAATCGCCGCATTGGTACCCTTTCTCCTCACTATTTGGCCGATAGTGGGATGTGGTCTCGTATTAGCGGCTCCTAGCCTGATATCGAGCTCCCATTTCTCATCCCCGGAGTCGGATGAATGTAACGCAGAACTCATTAAAGAAAACTGGTGAGTTGTGATCATTTGAGGAATGAAACCCAGTTTATGATCATTTGAAGGGCTAGGCCCAGGACATGATTTGAATGTATGGCTAGGCCCAGATCTTGGTTTTACGTATAAAGTATAAGCACTTATATGAAAGAAAAGGTGCTATATGGTTTATGAAGTTTATGTTACGTGATGACTTGATACAAGTTATTTATTGGTATGCTATTAAGATGCCATGATTTTATATATGTTGATGCATTATGCCATGCCACGATATGCTATGCCATACATTTGCATTTAGTAACTTACTGGGTCATTATGACTCATTTCGTGTGTTTGTTTTCCTTAGTTTTTGCAGCGATCCCGTTAGTACGCGTGGCGGCTTCGGATAGTGATTCCTAGAAGGTGGTCTTCCGGGCTCTTAGCTTGGATTTATTATTATGTTATTTTGTATTTGTGAGACACGATTGTAAAGTTATGTAGACTTTACTTGGGTAGACTATGTTAGTATTTTGTTATTGTATTATTTTGGTAGCCGACTCGTTAGTCGAAATGTTGTATCTTTAGAAGTTATCCCTTTATTATTCCGAGCATGCTTTAGCTCACTCATTCTAGTATTGTTGGTATTGTCATCTCCGACGACGTTAGTCGTGAGACTTGTGTTTAGTTGTTAGAATTTGAATATCTTATTCATTAGTTGATTTATTCCTCCGGCATGTTATAGCCGTTGAGTTGTCGTTTATCAGGTTGGAATTCTTGTTGTTTTGCCGGCCTTAGGTTGCCGATGGTTTGTTGTGCGTGCGCAATGTTGCGTCACGCGAGTCGTAGATTTGTCGAGAGATAGTCGTCTCTCAGCTTGGTATTCCTTAGTTTAAACTATAGGTTTTGGTCCCATTTATGATTTGCTTCCGCAGATTTTAGTTTTTGGTTATTCAGTTTTGCCGTTATGGCCTTTCATTCCTGTTTAGAGTTTGTTGGTTCAACTCTTGACTCGCACCACTACGCTTAGCGGGTGCTTGTCCATCTTTTAGCTTGTCTTGACGGCACGACCTTGGGATTCCGCATTGGAATTCGGGTCGGGCTGTCACAATTACGCTGCCAGGGTTCAAACCCGGAAACGCGAAGCCAGAAATTCTAGTCCATTGCTACAACAGACCTGACGTGCAAATGAAGCGGACAAATTTTAATTTATCAGCTAAAACAATTTTCAATTAAGTGAAAATCAACATTCCGCTACCGGCCTTCAAACCTAAAAACTCTCCTACCGGAGCCATAACTTCTAGTCCATTGCTATAGCGCAACTGATGTTCATATGAAGTAGACATATTTTAATTTATAAGCTAAAACAATTTTTAATAAGTATAAATCAACATTTCACTGCCGGGGTTTGAACCCAGAAATGCTCGGACTGAGGCCAGAAATTCTAGTCCATTGCTACAACGAAACTAATGTGCATATGTAGCAGACAAATTTTAATTTATCAGCTAAAACAATTTTTAATAAGTAAAAAACAACAATCCGCTGTCGGGGTTTGAAACCAAAAATGCTTCGACCAAAGCACGAAATTCAAGTCCATTGCTACAGCGGAACTGACGTGCATATGAAGTGGGCAAATTTTAGTTTATCAGCTAAAACAATTTTTATTAAGTATAGATCAACATTTCACTGCAGGGTTCGAACCCAAAAATGCTCGGATCGAGGCCAAAAATTCTAGTCCATTGCTACAACGGAACTGATGTGCATATGTTGCAGATAAATTATAATTTATCAGCTAAAACAATTTTTAATAAGTAAAAATGAACATTCATTGCCGCTGTGGTTCAAACCCGAAACGCCGAAAAATTCTAGTCCATTGCTACAAGAATCGGCGTGCAAATGAAGCGGACAAATTTTAATTTATCAGCTAAAACAATTTTCAATTAAGTAAAAATCAACATTCCGCTACCGGGCTTCAAACCTAAAAACTCTCCTACCGGAGCCAGAACTTCTAGTCCATTGCTATAGCGCAACTGATGTTCATATGAAGTAGACATATTTTAATTTATAAGCTAAAACAATTTTTAATAAGTATAAATCAACATTTCACTGCCAAGGTTTTAACCCAGAAATGCTCGGACTGAGGCTAGAAATTCTAGTCCATTGCTACAACGAAACTAATGTGCATATGTAGCAGACAAATTTTAATTTATCAGCTAAAACAATTTTTAATAAGTAAAAAACAACAATCCCCTGTCGGGGTTTGAAACCAAAAATGCTTCGACCAAAGCCAGAAATTCAAGTCCATTGCTACAGCGGAACTGACGTGCATATGAAGTGGGCAAATTTTAGTTTATCAGCTAAAACAATTTTTATTAAGTATAGATCAACATTTCACTGCAGGGGTTCGAACCCAGAAATGCTCGGATCGAGGCCAAAAATTCTAGTCCATTGCTACAACGGAACTAATGTGCATATGTTGCAGACAAATTATAATTTATCAGCTAAAACAATTTTTAATAAGTAAAAATGAACATTCCGCTGCCAGGGTTCAAACCCGGAAACGCGAAGCCAGAAATTCTAGTCCATTGCTACAACAGAACTGACGTGCAAATGAAGTGGACAAATTTTAATTTATCAGCTAAAACAATTTTCAATTAAGTGAAAATCAACATTCTACCGGCTTCAAACCTAAAAACTCTCCTACCGAGCCGAACTTCTAGTCCATTGCTATAGTGCAATTGATGTTCATATGAAGTAGACAAATTTTAATTTATAAGCTAAAACAATTTTTAATAAGTATAAATCAACATTTCAATGCCGGGGTTCGAACCCAAAAATGCTCGGACCGAGGCCGGAAATTCTAGTCCATTGCTACAACGGAACTGATGTGCATACGTAGCAGACAAATTTTAATTTATCAGCTAAAACAATTTTTAATAAGTAAAAAACAACAATTCGCTGCCGGGGTTTGAACCCGAAAACACTTCGACCGAAACCAGAAATTCTAGTCCATTGCTACTGCGGAACTGACATGCATATGAAGCGGACAAATTTTAGTTTATTAGCTAAAACAATTTTTATTAAGTATAGATCAACATTTCACTGCGGGGTTCGAACCCAGAAATGCTCGGACCGATGCCAAAAATTCTAGTCCATTGCTACAACGGAACTAATGTGCATATGTTGCAGACAAATTTTAATTTATCAGCTAAAACAATTTTTAATAAGTAAAAATGAACATTCTCGCCGGTTCGAACATTCCAAAGCCAAAAAACATTCTAACCAAAGCAAATTTTAATTTATCGTAAAACAATTTTCAATTAAGTGAAAATCAAATTCCGCCGGTTCAAACCGAAAGGCGCAACTGATGTTCATATGAAGTAGACAAATTTTAATTTATAAGCTAAAACAATTTTTAATAAGTATAAACCAACATTTCACAGCCGGAGTTCGAACCCATAAATGGTCAGAGCGAGGCCAGAAATTCTAGTCCTTTTGCTACAACGAACCGATGTGCATACGTAGCAGACAAGTTTTAATTTATCAGCTAAAACAATTTTTAATAAGTAAAAAACAACAAGTTTGAACTCAAAACGCTCGATCGGCGAAATTCTAGTCCATTGCCGACGTGCATATGAAGCGGACAAATTTTAGTTTATCGCCTAAAACAAATTTTCTGCGGGGTTCGAACCAAATGCTCGGACCAACGCAAAAATTCTAGTCCATTGCTACAACGGAACTGATGTGCATATGTTGCAGACAAATTTTAATTTATCAGTTAAAACAATTTTCAATTAAGTGAAAATCAACATTCCGCCGCATTGCGGGTTCAAACCCGAAACGCCTACCGAGCGAACTTCTAGTCCATTGCTATAGCGCAATCGATGTTCATATGAAGTAGACAAATTTTAATTTATAAGCTAAAACAATTTTTAATAAGTAATAAATCAACATTTCACCGCGGGTTCAAACCCGTAAATGCTCGGGACCGAGGCCGAAATTCTAGTCCATTGCTACAACGAAACTAATGTGCATATGTAGCGCACAAATTTTAATTTATCAGCTAAAACAATTTTTAATAAGTAAAAAACAACAATCCGCTGTCGGGGTTTGAAACCAAAAATGCTTCGACCAAAGCCAGAAATTCAAGTCCATTGCTACAGCGGAACTAACGTGCATATGAAGTGGGCAAATTTTAGTTTATCAGCTAAAACAATTTTTATTAAGTATAGATCAACATTTCACTGCAGGGGTTCGAACCCAGAAATGCTCGGATCGAGGCCAAAAATTCTAGTCCATTGCTACAACAGAACCGATGTGCATATGTGCGCACAAATTATAATTTATCAGCTAAAACAATTTTTAATAAGTAAAAATGAACATTCCGGTTCAAACCCGGAAACGCGAAGCCAGAAATTCTAGTCCATTGCTACAACAGAACTGACGTGCAAATGAAGCGGACAAATTTTAATTTATCAGCTAAAACAATTTTCAATTAAGTGAAAATCAACATTCCGCTACCGGGCTTCAAACCTAAAAACTCTCCTACCGGAGCCAGAACTTCTAGTCCATTGCTATAGTGCAATTGATGTTCATATGAAGTAGACAAATTTTAATTTATAAGCTAAAACAATTTTTAATAAGTATAAATCAACATTTCAATGCCGGGGTTCGAACCCAAAAATGCTCGGACCGAGGCCGGAAATTCTAGTCCATTGCTACAACGAATGTGTGCATATGTAGCGCACAAATTTTAATTTATCGCTAAAACAATTTTTAATAAGTAAAAACAACAATCCCGCCGGGTTTGAACCCAAAACATGCTTCGACCGAGCCAGAAATTCTAGTCCATTGCTACTGCGGAACTGACATGCATATGAAGCGGACAAATTTTAGTTTATTAGCTAAAACAATTTTTATTAAGTATAGATCAACATTTCACTGCGGGGGGTTCGAACCCAGAAATGCTCGGACCGATGCCAAAAATTCTAGTCCATTGCTACAACGGAACTAATGTGCATATGTTGCAGACAAATTTTAATTTATCAGCTAAAACAATTTTTAATAAGTAAAAATGAACATTCCGCTGCCAGGGTTCGAACCCGGAAACATTCTAACCAAAGCCAAAAATTCTAGTCCATTGCCATAGCAAAACTGACGTGCAAATGAAGCGAACAAATTTTAATTTATCAGCTAAAACAATTTTCAATTAAGTGAAAATCAACATTCCGCTGCCGGGGTTCAAACCCAGAAACGCTCCTACCGGAGCCAGAACTTCTAGTCCATTGCTATAGCGCAACTGATGTTCATATGAAGTAGACAAATTTTAATTTATAAGCTAAAACAATTTTTAATAAGTATAAATCAACATTTCACTGTCGGGGTTCAAACCCAGAAATGCTCGGACCGAGGCCAGAAATTCTAGTCCATTGCTACAACGAAACTAATGTGCATATGTAGCAGACAAATTTTAATTTATCAGCTAAAACAATTTTTAATAAGTAAAAAACAACAATCCGCTGCCGGGGTTTGAAACCAAAAATGCTTCGACCAAAGCCAGAAATTCAAGTCCATTGCTACAGCGGAACTGACGTGCATATGAAGTGGGCAAATTTTAGTTTATCAGCTAAAACAATTTTTATTAAGTATAGATCAACATTTCACTGCAGGGGTTCGAACCCAGAAATGCTCGGATCGAGGCCAAAAATTCTAGTCCATTGCTACAACGGAACTGATGTGCATATGTTGCAGACAAATTATAATTTATCAGCTAAAACAATTTTTAATAAGTAAAAATGAACATTCATTGCCGAGGTTCAAACCCGAAACGCCGCCGAAATTCTAGTCCATTGCTACATGAACGACGGCGTGCAAATGAAGCGGACAAATTTTAATTTATCAGCTAAAACAATTTTCAATTAAGTGAAAATCAACATTCCGCTACCGGGCTTCAAACCTAAAAACTCTCCTACCGGAGCCAGAACTTCTAGTCCATTGCTATAGTGCAATTGATGTTCATATGAAGTACGCAAATTTTAATTTATAAGCTAAAACAATTTTTAATAAGTATAAATCAACATTTCAATGCCGGGGTTCGAACCCAAAAATGCTCGGACCGAGGCCGGAAATTCTAGTCCATTGCTACAACGGAACTGATGTGCATACGTAGCAGACAAATTTTAATTTATCAGCTAAAACAATTTTTAATAAGTAAAAAACAACAATTCGCTGCCGGGGTTTGAACCCGAAAACACTTCGACCGAAGCCAGAAATTCTAGTCCATTGCTACTGCGGAACTGACATGCATATGAAGCGGACAAATTTTAGTTTATTAGCTAAAACAATTTTTATTAAGTATAGATCAACATTTTACTGCGGGGGGTTCGAACCCAGAAATGCTCGGACCGATGCCAAAAATTCTAGTCCATTGCTACAACGGAACTAATGTGCATATGTTGCAGACAAATTTTAATTTATCAGCTAAAACAATTTTTAATAAGTAAAAATGAACATTCTGCTGCCAGGGTTCGAACCCGGAAACATTCTAACCAAAGCCAAAAATTCTAGTCCATTGCCATAGCAAAACTGACGTGCAAATGAAGCGAACAAATTTTAATTTATCAGCTAAAACAATTTTCAATTAAGTGAAAATCAACATTCCGCTGCCGGGGTTCAAACCGAGAAACGCTCCTACCAGAGCCAGAACTTCTAGTCCATTGCTATAGCGCAACTGATGTTCATATGAAGTAGACAAATTTTAATTTATAAGTTAAAACAATTTTTAATAATAATAAATCAACATTTCACTGTCGGGGTTCAAACCCATAAATGCTCGGACCGAGGCCAGAAATTCTAGTCCATTGCTACAACGAAACTAATGTGCATATGTAGCAGACAAATTTTAATTTATCAGCTAAAACAATTTTTAATAAGTAAAAAAAACAACAAGGGTTTGAAACCAAAAATGCTTCGACCAAAGCCAGAAATTCAAGTCCATTGCTACAGCGGAACTGACGTGCATATGAAGTGGGCAAATTTTAGTTTATCAGCTAAAACAATTTTTATTAAGTATAGATCAACATTTCACTGCAGGGGTTCGAACCCAGAAATGCTCGGATCGAGGCCAAAAATTCTAGTCCATTGCTACAACAGAACTGATGTGCATATGTTGCAGACAAATTATAATTTATCAGCTAAAACAATTTTTAATAAGTAAAAATGAACATTCCCCAGGTTCAAACCCCGAAGCAGCCGAAATTCTAGTCCATTGCTACAACAGAACTGACGTGCAAATGAAGCGGACAAATTTTAATTTATCAGCTAAAACAATTTTCAATTAAGTGAAAATCAACATTCCGCTACCTCAAGGCTTCAAACCTAAAAACTCTCCTACCGAGCCGAACTTCTAGTCCATTGCTATAGTGCAATTGATGTTCATATGAAGTACGCAAATTTTAATTTATAAGCTAAAACAATTTTTAATAAGTATAAACCAACATTTCACAGCCGGAGTTCGAACCCATAAATGGTCAGAGCGAGGCCAGAAATTCTAGTCCTTTTGCTACAACGGAACTGATGTGCATACGTAGCAGACAAGTTTTAATTTATCAGCTAAAACAATTTTTAATAAGTAAAAAACAACAATCCGCTGCCGGGGTTTGAACCCGAAAACGCTTCGATCGAAGCCAGAAATTCAAGTCCATTTGTGGCAGCCCGACCCGAACCCCAATGCGGAATCCCAAGGTCGTGCCGCCAAGACAAGCTAAAAGACGAACAAGCACCCGCTAAGCGTAGTAGTGCATGTCCAGAGTTGAACCAACAAACGCTAAACAAGAATGAAAAGCCATAACGGCAAAACCGAATAACCTAAAAAACAAATAAAAAAGCAAATCTATAATTATCAACTATAATTATCAAGGATTACAAGGCTGAGAGACGACTATCTCTCGACAAATCTACGACTCGCGTGACGCAACATTGCGCACGTACAACAAACCATCGGCAACCTAAGGCCGGCGAAGCAACAAGAACCCAACCTGTAAGACCCCGAACCTTCGTGTAATTGACCTTATTGCCTTGCGTGTCGTTCAAACGTAACCTCGCTTACTCGACTTGAGGTAAGAACCTTGATTAATACAGGGAGGCTGTATAGGAGCCAATATATTAGTTCCATATGTTCCATAGACCTTAACTAGTTAAAGTCACAAGTCGTGACTCGGCGATAGTCGGAATGCGCGCGATTGAGGGTTCTTGCCGTTTGTGTTCGTGACCTCGGTTTGAGTCCTAGACCTCTTTAAGATGGTTTGTTAACATGTTTAGATGAGCTAGACTCCAAGTTGGAGGTGTTCCTTAAGTCTATCGATGATTTCGGAAGCTTTGGAGATAGCGTTCGTCTCTATCGCGTAGTTCGGGAATCGAGTCGCGTAATCGCCTCTCCTTTGGGATTCTTATTTCCCTAGTTGTTATCTAACTTCCTACAAGTATTTAAGCTTCTTCACTAGCCCTTAGACTTGCCTTAAAAGTCTCCTTTCATTGCTCGTTTGATTTCGAGTTAGGTCACGTTGTTGCACCCCTTCCCGGTTTCGCTCCGAGTTGTTTCGGGAGTTGTTCGGGTGTGTTTTAGACTTGTTTTGAGTTGGGTTAGACCTTAGGATGGTTGCCCATAAGTTTGGGATCATTTAGATCAAGTTTAGACCAAGTTTTGGAGGTTCAGGAGCCGAGGCGGCCGCATGGGATGGAGTGAGGCGCCCGCCTCAGATACTGAGAGCAACCTTGTGCAGGGAAGGAGTGAGGCGGCCGCATGGAGAAGGTTGAGGCGCCCGCCTCAACCCCCGTTACGGGAATTCTTTCCCTGCTTTTGATTTTTGGTGTGAAATACCTATTCTACCCCTATTTTAACCCCTCCCCTTTGCCTTGTCCACAGCTTGGAAGGGTAGCATGGTCATCCCTCACCCTTTATAACCCAATTTCATCCTCTTCCTCCCTCATTTCACCATTCAACCGTGAGTTTTAGAGAGAGAGAGGGAGGAGGAGCTTCCATGGGAGACTTGCCGATTCCCGGAGTTCCGGCCATCGGATGATCGAGCCGTGACCGCCATCGCGAAGCCCTCGCCGAGTAGAGTCTTTCCCCTCGGTTTGTCTTCCACATCCTAGAAGTTTGTGGCTTGATTGAGGTACGTTACCTAAGCCCTAGTTTCTCTCTCTACAAGTACCTTGATGATAGATTGATAGAAACTTGTTTCTTGTGATTTATTGTTGTTATACATGTCAAATTGATATGTTTCCATGAATATTGATAGATTTTGGTTAGGGTTGAAACCGAATGGGTTTATTGTGTATATTGGAATTATCATGATTTAAGATTGATTGTTGTTGGGTTAGAAACCCGGATAAATTATGAATCCCGAAATTATGCCTCGAAATAGAAATTTGGAACTTTGTAGTTTGACCCAAATGAAGTCAATTAATTATAAAATTGGTTATTTGAATCTTAGGATAAATTCCTATATCCCCTTGTGTTCATTGAATCTCAATAGCGAAATGATGAGAATTGCTCGGGTGAGACTAAATTGTTAATAAGATTGATTCTTGGTTTAGGACTCTAATTGAGTCTCTTGAATGATGATTGAGTGCGAGACTATCGCTAATCCTTGGGTGGTTTTGTGTGAATCAAGAATGCGTAACCCGAATGACAGACATTTTGAATAGGTTCAATTATGAACTAAGAACCAATAATACTATTGGACTCTTAATGAAGTCCCAAGATTGGTAGGAATGTAATATGTGACCTTACTTGGGAACCTAGTTATCATCCTTGGGAAATCCGGGATTCCTTCGTGACCATTCTTCCTTAGGGAGGATATTCGAGCCATGTATGCCTTAGTAACCTCTATGACGAGTATCTTGAGTTGTCGTAAAGATGACTGAATAGCCATCCAAGTCATGTGTGTGGTGATGGACTTACGAAATACCATAACATGGTTAATTGATTAATCTTGAGTAGTCTTTAGTCTCTGTTCTTCGAGAGGTGCATACTTGATCTTTAATTCTTAAAGGGAACCTCGAGAGGATTTTATAATGTTATATATATATATCTTATGATTCTATGGGCCGAGCTTGATAAGGCTTGTTTGTGATTAATGCATGAACCTCTATGTTTACTTGAGATCATGATCTTTAAGCATATTGTATCTCTTATCTTTATAATTATCCTCTTATTGAGTATCAATGTGATTTGATTTATAATCCTATTAGCAAATGGAATTACTTGAAATTGAACTAAGCTGGTTGGACAATAATCAACTTAGGTTTACGCCTTTTATACTTGACTTAGTAAATTTGAACTAAGGTCCTAAATGGAGCGAGAACTTAACCCGCCGTGAACAAGAACCTAGAAAGGAGTCTTGGACACATATAGTGTTCAAACTCTATTTGACTGGAATTATAGAAATGACTCGACGGAGTCGATGCTAGTGGGTCGTTTAACAATACCGACTCCACGATAAACCCCTACAACGCTTGAAATCCGTTTAACTAGAATACTAGTTTCGAGATTCTTAATTTAATTCATGCTCACGCCTAATTACTAGGCTGTAAAGAATAACATGCCCACCGACTTGAATGAGACCGCTATTTCTCGCTCCCTTGCTTGATCTCTTAAATAAGTAAATATTACTTGTTTTCCCGATAAGTCCATGGCATACGTGTCTGCATTGTCTTGCCTTGGCCTTACTGTCTTGTCTGTCTTGTCGACTTGTCTTGCGGCATTGTCTTGCCTTGCCTTTGCCTGCCTTGCCTTCGGCCTTGCTTTTGTCTTGCCTGTCTTGCCTTGCCTTCCACGGTTGACAATTCGTTACCGCACGAATCATGAGATTCGTGATAGAGATGGGTTGCCGAACGTAAAGCGTGCAAACCCTCCATTCTTGATCACTTTGGAGAAGAGTACCTTGTGTAACCATTAGGGCGCTTGGACTAATACTATCTTGGGTCGATGTACCATCTCGTACATACGACAAAGACGTTCTGATTCAGCGGTTTATCTTGCAGGAGCTACCTGGCAGCACCAGATTTATATCCTATCCTCTTATATGTGGATTTCTCCTAGCATTTGTGAAGACAAAGTGCTATCATGAATACATAAACTAAATGCCTATATATACTTGTTCTTGATCGCTTGACTTCCGTGATAGGCCTGTGAATTGTATGATAAGCATATCGTAGATATACATACTCTTGCTTGATTTCCCGACGATTACTGCATGTGTATATATATGTAGATATACATACCCTTACTTGATTTACAGGATTGCCTTCGTATGTATATAATAGTAGATATGCATATCCTTACATGATAAACTGCTATGAATGAATTGTTTGGTACATCAATGAATTTACATACCACACTTGATAATCCTATGAGGGACTTGGTATATGTATATTTATAAATATGCATACTTCTATTTAATCAGTCTATGAGAGGCTTGGGGTGTCCTACGAATAGATATACATCCATAATCATGATTATTCTTATGCCTTGCTTCCTGACCTGTTTGACTGTTTGTGAACAGGGAATTCACCCTGAGTTATCTTGGTAGTCTGGTAAAGGACCGGTTTTCATTCAAGTACAACCCGACTTCTTGGGTCTTCGTCGTAGAGAACGATATCAATTCCTTTACGGCAATATTCAATTTATGTCTTATTGTTTAGTAGTAGCGTCGTCTTTGGTCATTATGACTCACCCGTACTTTGTTTTCTAGTTGCGATTCGAAGTCGTTTTGAGGGCGCATAATGCGTGTAGCGAACCGCAGTTGATCGATAGCTCGAGCTTAATGCGCGTGTTCGTGATTGTAACGATGATCTATTTCAGTAATAGCTTGAGGACTCCTATCTCTCTAGCATCCTTGACTTGTATTTCATAATATTATATTCTTGTGAGTTCGTTGTATTGTAAGGTTATTTAGACTTTACAGTCGGGTAGAATATCTGGGTTTTGTTTTGGTTCTCCTTTGGGCCGACGTGTTGTGTCGTTGCTCATAGCCTTGGTGTTTATATTCTGTTGTATCCCAGGCACGCAGTAGCCTTGGGCTTTTCTCTATCCTAGTTGTTATTATTGTTGGTTAACCCCGGTATGCTTTAGCCGTGGGTAAGTGTTTTATCAGGTTGGTCCATTCTTTGAAACGCTTTGGAGTGCCTTAGATGGTTTGTCCGGCCTGCAATGTTGCGCACGAGTTTCTTTTCTTTCCTTCGTGAAATTTATGTCTCTCTTGGTATCTTTGGCCTTGGTTTCGAGCTTCATAGCTCGGGACTACTTTCATTGTCATTTCCGCATCTTGAAAATTTTATTACGTATTCTTGTTCTTGTTTAGAGCTTGTTAGCTCGACTGTCCGACTCGCACTATTATTTTATAAGTGCTTGTCCTCCTCTTGCCTTGTCCTTGCGACGTGACGTTGGGATTCCGTTCCGGAATCCGGGTCGGGTCGCCACAGTTGGTATCAGAGCTTTTGTTAGCTATAAGCCAGGATAGGATCCATGGCCTAGATTGGGTTTTGTGCGTCGTCGAGTATTTTCCGTTGAGCATTCTGATTTGTGCCTTATCGGCATGTTCTCTTGTACAGATATAGGACTTGGATTACTAAGTTCTGTTGGTCTAGATTATTGTGAATGCAAGTTTGTGTTTAAGAGCATCATATTTTTCCTGTATTGCCTTTAAGTTGCAGTTATACCACGAGTATGATGTTACCTTGTGGAACTATCATTTCTTGCCCGTATGGATTAGCTGATAAACTCAGGTTGTCGATTTCAAGAGTGATCGCCGCGGTGTTGCTAAGGCCTTTGATCGTTATTATACGTTTCTTGAACGAGGTGGATAAGCCTCCCGTAACGCGTGTTGTATTCCAAAATCGCTATACAGGTATATATAGACACGATAATACTTGACCATGAGTCCCTGTATTATTTAGTATTATAGAATTGAATATTCTTTCCTGATAGCTACATTCCTGGTATAGAGAGGACTACTCCGATAGAGGGAATATCGTCCTGACTCCATAATGAGACTTGGTGAGTAACCGGTAGGTGACCCCGCGATTTCTAATTTGAATTGGTTGTTAACCAGTACACCGCTTGACCCATAGTGATTGAAGTCTTCTAGTTAGTAACCGTTTGCTACCTAGGGATGCATAAGTTATTGTGTTTACTTGTTGCTAAGTCAAATACGTTAATAAGAGTATTAGCGTGGTGTAACATGCTTTATCTATCGTAAATAGATTATTAAGGGTATGAATATTCCATACTTGGTATACCTGCATAATAGATTAATATGCTATGTACATGATATTGATTTCCATGCCTGTATGTGATTTTATTATTTGTGCATGAGACCTTAATGAAGGATGCTATTATGTGAATTGCAACCCCTCGCATCCTAAACGACGAAAGCTTTTGAAGTCACTTCAGAGGGCCCCTGACTTGATTATCAAGAGGTCTTCGTCGGAGAACTAGAACGGTATTATATGATATAGGGATTGACCGAACCCGTTACCAAATGAAATAAATTGAAAGTGGTGTCTTGTTTTGCTTGTGCAAATATGTGCAACATGTATATTGAAATCATGCCATGAATGAAATGAACTTGTGACTTGATCAAATGAGTTACTGTTCTACTTGATTTTAGTGTAAGGGCGTTAGACCCTAGAAATTCGTGTCGTGACCGGGATAATTTTATTAGCCCGGAAAACTCTTTGTTGGGATGTTTGTTAATTCGGTGCAACTATTGCACATGCTTAAGAATTACTTGATTAGTTGATAAAGAGGAATTTTCACCTCAATGTCCACGTTTGTTGGAACTCCGTAAGCCTTGATAATGTTCTTGAACCCCGTCAAGAGTCAAAATGACTCGACTTTGGAATTGATTGGGGAGAATATTTAAGTAATTCTTTCCCTCGTGTCTTGAGGCACACTAAGGTGGTCGTAGGATTGTGAATTCGTGGACGAATTCTTTTAAGGAGGTGAGGATGTAAGACCCCGAACCTTCGTGTAATTGACCTTATTGCCTTGCGTGTCGTTCAACCGTAACCTCGCTTACTCGACTTGAGGTAAGAACCTTGATTAATACAGGAGGCTGTATAGGAGCCAATATATTAGTTCCATATGTTCCATAGACCTTAACTAGTTAAAGTCACAAGTCGTGACTCGACGATAGTCGGAATGCGACGCGATTGAGGGTTTACTGCCGTTTTGTGTTCGTGACCTCGGTTTGGGTCCTAGACCTCTTTAAGATGGTTTGTTAACATGTTTAGATGAGCTAGACTCCAAGTTGGAGGTGTTCCTTAAGTCTATCGATGATTTCGGAAGCTTTGGAGATAGCGTTCGTCTCTATCGCGTAGTTCGGGAATCGAGTCGCGTAATCGCCTCTCCTTTGGGATTCTTATTTCCCTAGTTGTTATCTAACTTCCTACAAGTATTTAAGCTTCTTCACTAGCCCTTAGACTTGCCTTAAAAGTCTCCTTTCATTGCTCGTTTGATTTCGAGTTCGTTCGTCGTCCCGGTTGCACGTTGTTGCACCCCTTCCCGGTTTCGCTCCGAGTTGTTTCGGGAGTTGTTCGGGTGTGTTTTAGACTTGTTTTGAGTTGGGTTAGACCTTAGGATGGTTGCCCATAAGTTTGGGATCATTTAGATCAAGTTTAGACCAAGTTTTGGAGGTTCGGGGAGGAGGGAGGTGGGCGCCGCCTCGAGATCTTGAGAGCAACCTTGTGCGGGGAAGAGTGAGGCGGCCGCATGGAGAAGGTTGAGGCGCCGCCTCAACCCCAAGCTGTTCGGAATTCTTTCCCTGTTTTGATTTTTGGTGTGAAATACCTATTCTACCCCTATTTTAACCCCTCCCCTTTGCCTTGTCCACAGCTTGGAAGGGTAGCATGGTCATCCCTCACCCTTTATAACCCAATTTCATCCTCTTCCTCCCTCATTTCACCATTCAACCGTGAGTTTTAGAGAGAGAGGGAGGAGGAGCTTCCATGGGAGACTTGCCGATTCAGGAGTTAGGCCATCGGATGATCGGCCGTGACCGCCATCGCGAAGCCCTCGCCGAGTAGAGTCTTTCCCTCGGTTTGTCTTCCACATCCTAGAAGTTTGTGGCTTGATTGAGGTACGTTACCTAAGCCCTAGTTTCTCTCTCTACAAGTACCTTGATGATAGATTGATAGAAACTTGTTTCTTGTGATTTATTGTTGTTATACATGTCAAATTGATATGTTTCCATGAATATTGATAGATTTTGGTTAGGGTTGAAACCGAATGGGTTTATTGTGTATATTGGAATTATCATGATTTAAGATTGATTGTTGTTGGGTTAGAAACCCGGATAAATTATGAATCCCGAAATTATGCCTCGAAATAGAAATTTGGAACTTTGTAGTTTGACCCAAATGAAGTCAATTAATTATAAAATTGGTTATTTGAATCTTAGGATAAATTCCTATATCCCCTTGTGTTCATTGAATCTCAATAGCGAAATGATGAGAATTGCTCGGGTGAGACTAAATTGTTAATAAGATTGATTCTTGGTTTAGGACTCTAATTGAGTCTCTTGAATGATGATTGAGTGCGAGACTATCGCTAATCCTTGGGTGGTTTTGTGTGAATCAAGAATGCGTAACCCGAATGACAGACATTTTGAATAGGTTCAATTATGAACTAAGAACCAATAATACTATTGGACTCTTAATGAAGTCCCAAGATTGGTAGGAATGTAATATGTGACCTTACTTGGGAACCTAGTTATCATCCTTGGAAAATCCGGGATTCCTTCGTGACCATTCTTCCTTAGGGAGGATATTCGAGCCATGTATGCCTTAGTAACCTCTATGCGAGTATCTTGAGTTGTCGTAAAGATGGTGAATAGCCATCCAAGTCATGTGTGTGGTGATGGACTTACGAAATACCATAACATGGTTAATTGATTAATCTTGAGTAGTCTTTAGTCTCCTGTTCTTCCAGAGGTGCATACTTGATCTTTAATTCTTAAAGGGAACCTCGAGAGGATTTTATAATGTTATATATATATATCTTATGATTCTATGGAACTGAGCTTGATAAGGCTTGTTTGTGATTAATGCATGAACCTCTATGTTTACTTGAGATCATGATCTTTAAGCATATTGTATCTCTTATCTTTATAATTATCCTCTTATTGAGTATCAATGTGATTTGATTTATAATCCTATTAGCAAATGGAATTACAGCTTGAAATTGAACTAAGCCTGGTTGGACAATAATCAACTTAGGTTTCTGCCTTTTATACTTGACTTAGTAAATTTGAACTAAGGTCCTAAATGGAAGCGAGAACTTAACCTGCCGTGAACAAGAACCTAGAAAGGAGTCTTGGACACATATAGTGTTCAAACTCTATTTGACTGAATTATAGAAATGACTCGGCAATGAGTCGATGCTAGTGGGTCGTTTAACAATACCGACTCCACGATAAACCCCTACAACGCTTGAAATCGTTTAACTAGAATACTAGTTTCGAGATTCTTAATTTAATTCATGCTCACGCCTAATTACTAGGCGTAAAGAATAACATGCCCACCGACTTGAATGAGACCGCTATTACCGTGCTCGTCCTTGCTTGATCTCTTAAATAAGTAAATATTACTTGTTTTCCCGATAAGTCGGTCCATCGTGTGCATACGTGTCCCCATTGTCTTGCCTTGGACGCCTCGGCCTGCCTTGTCCCTGCCTTGTCCTCGACTTGTCCCGGCATTGTCTCTGTCTTTGCCTCTGCCTTGCCTGCCTTGCCTCGCCTTGCCTCGGGCCTCGCCTTGCCTTGCCTTCCCCGGTTGACAATTGTTCACCGCTACGAATCATGAGATTCGTGATAGACGGGCCGCGAACCGTAAACGCAAACCCTCCATTCTTGATCACTTTGGAGAAGAGTACCTGTGTAATCATTAGGGCGCTGACTAATACTATCCCGGGTCGACGTACTATCCGTACATACGACAAAGACGCTCCTCATCAGCTATTCAGCAGAGCTACCCCATTAATTCTGCATTTTATATCCTATCCTCTTATATGTGGATTTCTCCTAGCATTGTGAGGAACGAAAGTGCTATCGAGAATATAAACTAAATTATATATACTTGTTCTTGATGATCGCTTGACTTAGTGATAGGCTGTGAATTGTATGATAAGCATATAGATATACTCTTGCTTGATTTCCACGATTACTGCATGTGTATATATATGTAGATATACATACCCTTACTTGATTTACCTTGATTGCCTTAAATATGATATATTGATGAATAAT
>JABEVN020000795.1:0-28061 GCA_013146195.2 Codonopsis lanceolata | reverse complement strand
CCAATGCTTTCGATGGCAGCGAGCTTTGAATCCCAACCATCGACTTTGTTGGGACCATCGGTAAAGTTTGAAGAACCCGTGGTTTGAGCAATTTGTTGATGCGACCAGTTTTCTTGTCAAGAGAAGGAAAAATTTACGGAATAAAGTCATATCGGGCTCAAACCCAGAGTGGCCAGGCAAGCTTCTGATGAATGACACTAGGAACCTACGGTGGTTAAAGTCAAGTCGCGAGGGAGAGTGTTGGATGCATTCATTAACTCGACCATGAATGGAATCGAGAGGGTGCCAAGCCCGACTTGAAAGAAGTCAGATAAAATACCATATTATCCTTGGAAGTTGTGGCCTTCTTTGTCTATGTCTAAGTTAAAGGCGCGAACACGGTAAAGTTTAGGGTCCATTCTATGAGTAGAACCAGTCTTGACCTCTTCCTCGAATTCAAGTCTTCCCATCGTTGATTGAAGGGGAGAGATGCAGCGAGGCGGGAGCGAATAAAGTTTGGCTTAGCCCGGGTAATTTGTTGTTTAGACAAGGGAGATCATCTGCTCGTTCGATTTCTTAAAGGATTTGGGGCACTTGTCCATTGGTTGCTCGCTTAATAGTACGGGTTTTAAATCGGCGAGTAATTAAAGGGATCACGTCTTGCTCGCTCGTCGAGAAGATGAGGTCGAGGGGGAGGACATTTCTTACGGGCTCCATGGTCGTAGCTCAGGCCTTCAATTTCGGAGGCAGTTTCTTCGCTAGACATCCTACGGGGAAGAGGAATCGAGAAGTGCGGGTTAGACATTGATTGGGTGAAGTATGACAAAAGAAAAATTGGCGTGGTAAAGCGGGTTGTGAGATCGATGGAGTGCGATCACGGATTTCTCGATTCCCTCGGTCTGGATTGAAAAGGGCTGGTAGTTCGTGAAAAACAAAGGGGATTGGATTTCGGTCTATTACATTAATTGGAGGACCAATTTGTAGAAAAACCGAAAGGGGGTCTAAATAGCATAAACCCTAATTCAGAAATCAAGAAAAGACAATGCAGTGGAAGAATGAGGAAGGAGATGTGAAATACACGGAAGTTTTGGAGAATTTCGATCTTGCTTTCGAAAGTCTTGAGAAAGGATGAATCAAAATCGGCTCGTGGTGAGAAATTGCGAATTCTTCGTGCATTCTTCTTTCCTTCAAGCTCGAGAATCGTAGGATGTGTAAAGTGGTAAAAGAGGAAGGCTCTGCTTTTTATACCAACAAAATCGCCGGTTGAGGGATCAAATCATTGGGCCCAAAGCACGGCGCGGTGAAGCGAGGCAACATTTAATAGGCATAAGAGGTGGGCCTGCCAGGGTGGCCGGTGGCGTTTCATGCTTTCAAGAAATGCTTCCTTAAGGCGCTTCATGAATTGCCGCCTATTCACAAATTTTTGGCTTCAAAATTATTTGAAAGAAATGTTCTTTGAATTTTTGGATACCTCCTCGTCACGAGCATGAATACTCGGTAAGACAAGGAGTTGGGGAGCTCTTTTGGCCCAATAGGCCCAAGCCATGAGCCACGTGTCAAGCGTGTTTCTTCCGAGCAAGCGAGCAAATGTGTTACGCGAGCAAGCGGGCAAAACCTTAGCTTTTATCAGGTAAGCTACTTGCGAGATGGGGGCTCAGCTAAGCGAGCAAAATCGATAAACGAGCATGATTGCTCGTCTTCGTCAGTAAGAGCCGCTACCAGTTGAGGACATTCATGTCCGGGAAAGATCAAGGTATTAGTTGAGGGTGGTCACACCCGAGCAAGAATCTTAGCTAGCGATAATGACTGGCAAATTCTCTGGATAATCTGTTGTCATTAGTGGGCTAGTTGAATGCGTTTTCATTAAAAGCCATAACCGTTTGTGGGGTAGTTAATGACATTTATGGGCGGTTAATAGATCATGGGCGATTAATGCCAATCATGGGTGGTTATTCATGGTTATTGGCGGTTATGCCTTCGGTGCATATAAAAGCTTGGCAAAATATGGAGAGAGGTATGCGCAATCTAATTCTCTAGCCAAAACTCTGCCAAATTGCTTACTTCATTGTTTATCTGTGTACTAATTTACACGCCGGAGGGCCTTTGCAGGGAAAGCCCCTGCCCAGTTCACGTTTGTTCATTCATATTGCAGAGTTGGGCTTTGAGGATCTACGTACACATTGAAAGCCAGGTGTGCGGATTGGGCTTATTGAGTGCATCCAGATTTCTTGGACGCATCATATATATATATATATATATATATATACATAAATACAAAGGGATTTTAGAAAAACACAAATATTTAAAAACATTATTTATTTTAAATTTACAAAAGGATTTTACAAAAACAAATATTTCAAAACATTATTTATTTATAAAAACAAATATTTCAAAACAAATATTAATTTCATCGACAGAATGTGCTAGAGACACGCAACACAGTATGACCACATGCAAAGTCTGAACTTACTCTATTTATATAATTTTGTTATTATTTTCTTTAATATATAAATTAAGTTGTAATGTGAATTTTTTATTTTGTAATTATATTGATGCTAATCATTTTAATGAATGATATTATATTATTAAATTAATATTTCAAATATTAATTTAATAATAAAATATCATTTATTAAAATGATTATAATATTTATATATATATATATATATATATATATATATATATATATATATATATATATATATATATATATATATATATATAAATACAAAGAGATTTTACAAAAACACAAATATTTCAAAACATTATTTATTTTAAATTTACAAAAGGATTTTACAAAAACAAATATTTCAAAACATTATTTATTTATAAAAACAAATATTTCAAAACAAATATTAATTTCATGACGGAATTTTTCCGTCATTTGGAATTAAATTCATGGTCGCGAAAAATTAAAACTCCTCCACCAACCCCAAAATCGAAAAATTAATATTACCGCCCAAAAACAATTTTCCCTCGAAATCCCTAAATCAACTGTCTCTTATCTCTCTCACTCTCACCGTGACATAATACTCCTCAAAGCGCCCCATGGCCGCCGCTCACCAGATTCGTGAGTCTCCATCCTTCATCTCCTCTGCGGCCATCATCCTCCATCCCGATGTCAACCTTCCCATCTTCGACCATGACACCGCCGCGAGAGAAGAGATAAGCATACGCGCGATGAAGATGATGATAATGGTCTTGGAAGACGGCTTAAAAGCACTAGTAGCCGTAGCTTGTGAGGAAGGGGCAGCCGCCGCCTCAGCCAGTTACTCCGTCGATGATTAAGAACAAAGAGAAGAGGTCGGCGGTTCACCTCAAACTTAAGCACCGAGAAGAAACTTCGACAAGCGTAAAAAGGCTAAGGCTCGCCGAGAACCAAGCCCTCGAGCTCGGCAGGAGGTACTACTCTTAACATCACCAAAATCTTGTTTGAATTCTTCTACATACTATGATTGACCGTTGTTTGTTGTATTAGAATCTTGTTGTCATGTGTAGCCTCCACGAAGATGATCCCCGCACTATTGAGAATACCGGAGAGGCGATGAGGCGGTTTGCAAGCCCGATGATGAAAGAGGTTCGCACACTTTCACTATTCAAATTGACTTCCTAATTTGGCAATCGATTCTTTTTTCCTTTTCTCTTGGTTAAATTGCGGAGTAATGTGGGAAAGAAGTGGGTCACCCTTTTTTCTTTTTTCGCACCTTTCTCATGTTGTTAATATTCCTTTGCGGCTCTTTCTTTGGTATTGATCTTGATGAATTTAGCTCGGTGTTAAGTCATGTGTGCACTCCCAAGATACTCATCACCACTTGCCTTTTCATTCTCTGATATGTCTCTCTTTCAATTGACTTGTATTTTCAGTCACACTGGCCACTTTAATCTTTCTTGTGCTTGAGGATATTTGGGTAGTTGCATATAAAGATATTGGATGATGGTGTTCATTTGCATTTTATAAATCAATTTCTGCGAGAGGACCTGCATTTATTCTTGATTCTTGTGCGTGATCCCGAATGCTCACTATTACAAAAGCTGAACCTATGACTTGAAAAAGGTGTTGGCTTTTTTTCTTCTCTCCGATATTGTTTTCTATTTTATATTATTTCCCCTTTATTTTTTGCTGCAATAAGACTCGGAACGTTTGTCATTGCATTTACCACTTCTCATTCAAGATAAAATCGATATTTCTCGGATCGTGGAATATGCAAGGAACAAAGATTTTACATCTCTAATTGTTGTCCACACTAATCGGAGGGAACCAGGTTCACTAGCGCTTCTTCCTTCCATGCAATTCACTCAAGTTTGAATGTGTATTTTGTTCTTCATTTCACTTTGGAGGTTACCCCTTACCAACTATGGTGGTTGTTTCTGTAGATGCTCTCCTGATAATTGGCTTGCCTGACGGACCTACTGCCCATTTTAAACTCTCTAAACTTGTGTTGCACAAGGATATAAAGGTCTAATATCTTGATCACCTTCTTCATATGTTATGTCTCGGTGCATGAAATATGTGAATTTAACCAGTGAATTATACAACCTTCTTGGTTCTTACTATAGTATGCTCGCGAGAGAGATAATTTCTTCTCTTTTATTTGATGGGGTGGGGTGGAGGGAAGGAAGGGGAGGGTTGTGTAAATCGGTATATATTGTTTGTCTTACATTACGTATCTCCTTTTGCTTGTTCAAATATATTCGTCTTTATTCTACATAAATAAAAATATACCTCACAGGAACTATATAGTTTACCTGCTCGCTTACTTCAGTTAAGGAAATATTACGTTCGAAAGGCAAACAATGTGGGTAGTATGGTTCTTCCTCTTTATGGTAGCTTTGCCAAAAGACGTCTTGATTGGATGTAGTTTGCAAAATTGTTGCCACCAGTTCTATTATCTAGAACTAATTCTATTTTGAATTCCCTTTTAGTTTCATTTGATATTTACAAACATCAGTCTGGAACCATAATGTGGTTTTGTCCTTTTGGATTTAGGTCTAGCATAAGCCTATATAAGTCCTTGTAATGCTTTCAATTCAATGATGCTAGAAGATTAATAATTCAAGTTTTCCTGCAGCAATCAACTTTGCTTCTCTTTGAATTGTGTGATTGGGTGTGATGCTCAAGAACCCCAAGTGCAAGCCTAAGGTAGCCATAGCATGATACCAGGTTTTATCGTATTCATTTCTTCTTTTTCTCTTGAATTTCGCATTTCTTTGAAAGTCAAGTTTGCGATGAATTTTCTCGAGCAAGGTGGCTGTGGTGTTACCTAGTTGGGTTAATGGGGTAATAAATAAGATCCATGGATTTTGACTCGCATAATTGAGGTACAATTTGAGATTTTTTATTTTGCTTCTAATGTCTTGAATATGCACTGTTTAGTGTGTGGAATTGAGCTTAGACTTGTTCTGCTAGTATATATGCTGGGCTTGGAAAAATGGAATTGATGCCTTAGAATTAAATTTGTGAAAACTAGCATAGATTCTGAATTGAATATGCCTAATTCCGAAGCTTGGGCGTGGTACTGCTAGTATATATGTTGGGCATAGATTCAGATTTTGAATTGAATATGCTTCATTTTTCATCTGCAGATAACTCTATAAAGGTAAAACTAGCCTTACTTACCCATTTAGATTGAATGCATGATGATGTATGCCTTAGGCAGAATATTGTGAAAATGAATTTGGTTGAGTAAGCAAAAGGTGGATTTCTTTTTGGTCTGGAAGTACTATCTTTCTTGATTGAAAACATATTGAATGCAATTTCCCATCGTCTAGATGAAAAAATGAAGTAGGTGAAAAATAGAATGATTAAACCATAAACCTAAACCTAATTCGTAACACTAACCTTAAAACCTAAACCTAACCCCAACAACACCCCCAACCCTAACCCCACCCCTGACCCCAACCCCAACCCCACCCCCACCCCAACCCCTGACACCCCTCAACCCCAACCCCCAACCTAAACGTAAACCTAAAACAAAACCTAAACCATAAACCTAATTCGTAACACTAACCTTAAACCTAAACCATAACACTATCCCTAAACCTAAACCAACCCCAACCCCACCCCCAACCCCACCCCCACCTGACCCCAACCCCAACCCCTAAACTGACAAACCTAAACCTAAACCCAACCTAAACCTAAACCTAAACCTAAAACCTAAACCTAAACCCCAACCACTACCCCCCTAACCCCACCCCACCCCAACCCCCCTAACCCCAACCTAAACCTAAACCTTAAACCTAAACCTAAACCATAACACTATCCCTAAACCTAAACCTAACCCCAACCCACCCCAACCCAACCCCACCTAACCCTAACCCAACCTAAACCTAAAACCTAAACCCCACCCCTTAACCCCTAACCCCACCCCAACCCCACCCTAACCCCAACCCTAAACGTAAACCTTAAGCCTTAAACCTAAACCTAAACCATAAACCTAAACCTAAAACCTAAACCTAAACCATAAACCTAATTCGTAACACTAACCTAAACCTAAACCATAACACTAACACTAACCCTAAACTTAACCTAAACCCCCACCCCACCCCCCACCTACCCCACCCCCTCCCAACCCCCAACTGACCCCAACCCGTCCCCAACCCCTAACCCCTAACCTAAACCCTAAACCCTTAAACCTAAAACCTAAACCTAAAAACCTAAACCTAAATCATAAACCTAATTTAACACTAACACTAACCCTAAACCTAAACCTAACCCCTTAAACCTAAACCCAACCTAACCCCATCCCAACCCCAACCCCTAACCCCCAAACCCCACCCCACCCCTATCCCCAAAAAAGATAATTGTATGCGTTGAGGGGTGTTAGTGTAAATGATAAGAATTAAAAGGGTGTTAGTATAAATTTAGTGTATTAATGCTTAAACATCGTATGTACGTTTAGGGGGTGTTAGTGTAAATGATAAGAATTAAAGGGGTGTTAGTTAAATTTATGTCGTTAAACATGTTACGTTTGTGGGTAGCCATGTTGATGCTATGAAATCCATGGTTTTAGTTTACTTGACTTTGAAACCGAACAACATAACGTATGTACGTTTAGGGGGTGTTAGTGTAAATAGTAAGAAATTAAAGGGGTGTTAGTGTAAATTTAGTGTATTAATGCTTAAACATCGGATTTATGCGTTTGTTAGATGGGTAGCCATGTTGATGCTATGAAATCCATGGTTGTAGTTTAATTGACTTTGAAACCGAACAACATAATTGTATGTATGTTTAGGGGTGTTAGTGTAAATAGTAAGAAATAAGCAGTGTTAGTGTAAATTTAGTGTATTAATGTTTAAACATCGAATGTATTAGATGGGTAGCCATGTTGATGCTATGAAATCCATGGTTGTGTTTAATTGACTTTGAAACCGAACAACATAATGTATGCGTTTAGGGGTGTTAGTGTAAATAGTAAGAAATAAACGGATGTTAGTGTAAATTTAGTGTATTAATGTTTAAACATCGATTTATGTTTGTTTGTTAGATGGGTAGCCATGTTGATGCTATGAAATCCATGGTTGTAGTTTAGTTGACTTTGAAACCAAAAAAGATAACTGTATGTACGTTTAGGGGGTGTTAGTGTAAATGGTAAGAAACAAAGGGGGTGTTAGTGTAAATTTAGTGTATTAATGTTTAAGCATCGATTTATGTACGCTTGTTAGCTAGGTAGCCATGTTGATGCTATGAAATCCATGGTTGTAGTTTAATTGACTTTGAAACCGAACAACATAGCGTATGCGTTACGTTGGGGACTTTGAAATCGAACGTGCTTACTTTCAAGCAAAATTCATTCCATTTCTTCTTTTTCCATTCCTCTGGTTTAATACTCATATTGGGGGTGGGGGAAATAGGGTTGGACCTTTTTTGTTATTATTATTAACTAATTGATTTTGGATAACTTGTACATGTTTAAGTTCATCCAGCAAAAAAAGCAAAGAATTGATGATTATGTCATAAATGTATTCCTATGGTAAGCTTCTAAAGCTTCTTGTTTGATCATATGAAAACAATGACTTACTTTTTCTTGTTGATTTTTAATCAAAAAAGTAATTTTACTTGGACAGGTTTTCTAGCTGATTGCCATGAAGATGAAGTTTTTCTTGATCCTCATGTCGTAGGATTTTTTTAATTTTTTTAATTAGATATAGTTTACATGGATTGATACAAGTTTAAATTTACAAGTTAACTCTAGAAACAAGTTTTTGGTATTAATTGTTATATATAATTTACATGGATTGTTGTAATAACATTTACAGTTTGATGTTTTTAAATTGGTTTTATATTATTGTTTATTTTGTATCATCAGTTTTGTATTAATTGTTATATTATCGGTACAAAAATTTATAATAATAGTATTTTTGGGTTTTTAAAATTTTTTACATTATTAGTGACGGAATTTTCCGTCATTGAAAAATTCAATTTTAATTAATTTTTAAAAGCCTTTAGCGACGGAATTTTCCGTCGCTGAAATTCAATTTTATTTAATTTTAAAAAGCCTTTAGCGATGGAAAATTCCGTCGCTGAAATTCAATTTTAATTAATTTTAAAAATCCTTTAGCGACGGAAAATTCCGTCGCTGAAATTCAAATTTTTTTTTAATTTTAAAAAGCCTTTAGCGACGGAAAATTTCGTCGCTGAAATTCAATTTTAATTAATTTTAAAAATCCTTTAGCGACGGAAAATTTCGTCGCTGAAATTCAATTTTATTTAATTTTAAAAATCCTTTAGCGACGGAAAATTCCGTCGCTGAAATTCAATTTTAATTAATTTTAAAAATCCTTTAACGACGGAAAATTCTATCGCTGAAATTCAAATTTAATTAATTTTTAAAAGCCTTTAGCGACGGAAAATTCCGTCGCTGAAAATCAACCTTTAGCGACGGAAATCGGTCCGTCGGACATCAGCGACGACAAATCAGCGACGGACCACCGACGGAAAAATTCCGTCGCTGCGGGCCATTAGCGACGGAATTTTGCCTTTAGCGACGGAAAATTCCGTCACTAAATGTCATTTTTCTAGTAGTGACTACAAAGAGCAAGTCTTGCGAACTAAAGTGATTCCTATGGTTAAAGTGTTATGGAGGAGTCACACGATAGAGGAAGCAACATGGGAAAGTGAGGTAGAAATAAAGAACAAGTACCCTCAACTATTTGTAATTGGTAAGGATTGAAGGACTAAATTCTTTTGAGGGGGAAAGGGTGTAACACCCTAGTGTTTTGAAATGCATCCTAACCTTAATAGCATGATAATAAATTGTTAATGTGTGTTAATTGATTGAATTACATGTAAGTGTTTTGAATTCCAAGTTGAATAGGGGGTTGTTGATACCCTAATATGTGTTATTGTGAACTTGCCAATGTTGGAATAAAACTCTAAAATTACCCTGGGTGCGATATGTTCTGAAATTGTAGTAGTCTTAATATTTTACTTCCGTGGGTGTGAAATTACTCACTCTAGGTGTGATTGTTGCTCTATCAATTTGCCAATATAGTTACTTGAGTTTCGCAAGTGCGAAATATTTCCAACCCTGGATGCGAAACCTTCTGGAATTTGTTGAATATTTGAGATCAGTATGACTAGTCATGATTAATTAAGGTTAAGTACAATTAAGTATCTTAATCATGATTAAGGGGTCTTAAATATGATTAATTAGTGCTAATCAAGATTACTTAGCTTAATCTTGGATTAATGTCAACCAAAGAGGTCTTGACACCTCATGCTTTGTGGGGGGGAGGGGACCCTTCCCACCTTTATCTTCAGCTAAATAAATCCATGACGCACCTCTTCCACCTCCTAACTTCACTATTTTCATACTAAAAAAGGGAGAGCAAAAACATAAGGTTTTTGAATGAATTTCTTGGAATTGAAGGCCTAAAACTCATCCCTTTTCCTATACCATCTTCATTAAAGTTGTAGAGCTCATCAAGGGGAGTGTTTTGAACCAAAAATATTTCGAAACCATTGGTGTTTAAGATCTACAAGAGGTAGGGGGATTTACTTGCTTATGTTTGTTCATTAATTCCATGCTATTGAGCTATATTGATGAATATCTTGATGAATTTCATGATGAAACTCTTATGTATATGATTTGAATCCTTGGAAGATGTTTACTTGAGTAGTTATATGTAGTAAGTCGTGAATTTGGTGAACTCCTTGTAGACTTGGTAAGAGTTTGTAATTCATGAAGTATGGAGCTTATATTGCTATGTTGTGCAATTATATGAAGACTATGGTTTGAACCTTGTAGTGGTATGAAAAACATGAGCTAGGTTGCATTGTAGTAGTGGAGTATCAATGGGTTTACTTTATAACTCATTGCCACTCTTTCTTGGCACTAAATGGAACTATGAAGAACTTGACAATTCCATGACTTTGAGTATGAAAAACATGTAGACATAACACCAAGTGATGTTTGATTACAACAACAACAAGAGTGTGAAAAACATGTAGTTTGAACAACATGTCTTGGGGGTTTAGAACGTTCCTTTGATTATCCCGGGGCAGAGATACATGGAGAGTTAGCAGCGAAGTTTTGTTTTTGCCCAACCCCTCCATTACGGCCATAATGAAGGATGATACTTCACTTATTGTGTTGTGAGTAGTCCATGCGTGTTTCTAGGGTTGTAGGGATCTAGTTCGTGCTGACATATCTCGGGAAAATAATAACATGTTTGATATGCTTCATGATCGACAATCAGAGTGGTGTTGGATGGGTGCGGCTGGTCGGAGATGATTCTCGACCTCTTTATACTACTTGTCTTGGCTCCGACCCTAAATGAATAACATGTGATCGAAATACTTGCTTAGCTGTGATATGAATTGTTTAGCATCATGGCACTTCTTTATGATACATTCATGCATAACATGCTAAGTACATTTGAACCCTACTGAGTTTCGACTCACTCTTTATTATTTGTTTTCCTTAGATCACAGCCAGGTAGGAAGATAGGCATGAGCAAGATTCTAAATCTGGAGTGTTATAGGTTGTAATTATTTTGGGGTAGCATTCTTGGTTTGTAATGGTTGTAGCTGCGCTACTTATTCCGCTATGTAGGAAGGACTTGTAGTCTTCCTTTGTTTTGTAAACATTGGGAACTAGTAACTTTGTAACCTTTTATTAGACTCTGGGAGACTTATGTATATAATCTTGTGTTTTCCAAAACATTCTTTCTTTAATTTTAACGATAGGGTTTTAATTGTGAAAACAATCAGTTGATCACGTTCTAAGTTGAATCCCACGTATGGGTTGATTTGGGGCGTCACAATTTTCTTTAATGTAAACACTGAGCTTATATTTGAGACTTCATTCCTGGGAAGTCTCAACGGATTCATATGATTAGGTTTTTCTTCAGGAAAAGTGAATAGAGGGTTAACATGAACATGTTTTTCATGAGCATATAAACTATATAAGTTATCATATTATTCCTCGTCACTATCACTTAATATAGCATAAAAATTCTTACCTTTCTTCATGAGTGTATTATCACACTTGTTTGCATAATGTGCATATCCTTTGAACACATGACTTTGAACATTATCAATGTTCATTTGTTCTCCTTGACTTGCTACATTTGAGCTCTCTTCAAACCTGCTAGGATTAGTTTTTGACATAGAATCATTGTTAGTATTTTTAAAACTGGAAGAAATTTTTCCTTTAAAGAACTTATCAAAATTTTTAGCAAACATAGCCAAATATTCATCACTCATATCAGATTCACTCATTTCAGTGCAAATCTCAAGGAATTCTTCCTCCTTTTCGGTCCTAATTTTTGAAGCAATTTCTTTTTCTTTTCCTTTAGACTGTTGAGTGAGATTTAACTCAAAAGTTTGTAAAATACCAATCAACTCATCAACACACATTGAGGATGTGTCATGAACCTCTTCTATAGCAGAAATCTTAACATTAAACTTTTCAGGTAGAGATCTCATAAGCTTACTCACCAATCTTTCATTGGAGATAGGATCTCCTAAAGATATTGATTCATTAGAGATCTCAAGAACCTTGGTACTGTAGGAATATATAGTGTCAAAGTCTTCCATTTTTAAAATTTCAAATTTAGTCATGTTCGTCCTAAGTTTAGTTCTTCTAACTATGTCAGATCCTTCACAATCGCTTTGAAGGGCATCCCAAGCACCCTTAGGACTACTGCAATTAGAAATAATTTTAAAAATACTATGATCAACAAAGTTAAAAGCATACATGGCTTTAGAGTTATAGTTAGCAAGTAACAACTTATCATTAGACCATTCAATTTCAGACTTAGGTTCATTGTTACCTTAATCGCTTGTGTTCAAAGGTGTAGACCAACCAGTGAGGATGACATACCATACACGTTCATCAATTGATTTGATGTATACACGCATTTGAACTTTCCAACTAGAATAGTTGGTACCATCAAGAATGAGAATCTCGTGATAGTCATTATTTTGTACGTTCATCATAGCTAATATTAGAAATGACCTTCTCTTTGTATGTCAAGAGTTGGCTCTGATACCAATTGAAAGAAAGTGATTGAAGCAAAGATCAACAGAATAATGAAATAAACAAAATTAAAGAAAATTGTTTTGATATATGATCTTGTCAATGAAGTTTACAATGAAGAGTTCATTGAAGATTTCATTGAGATATCAATGTTGCGGAATTTAAATAAGCAAAACATGAAGGAACAAAATTGAACGCAAGAGATACCTTTTGATCAATATGTAAAATCAACATATTGATCGAGCCTCATGGCTAAAAATATTCCACTAGTAAAACGGTTTAAGCGTATTATAAAGAATACCTAAGAAAGTGGAATTTATGTAAAAACTCTACATGAAGTAGATATGGCTTTATATAATCCTAACACCTCAGATTAGCTAGACTGATGTATGCTCAATTTCTTTTAACAAAGGGTAGGAGGTGTTAACGGAAAACAATGCTAGACAAAATGAATGAAGACTTCGATGTACCTTCATTCAAGAATACATTCAAGTCAGGATAGCCACGGTTTCTATGATCTCTTCTCTCTTTTATCAATCTATGTATAGTTTATGCTCAGCTACTTCTCTTGATCTTCAGAGCCTTGTATCCTCTTATTTATACTTGCATCATTGACCTATAAACCTTGTATAATAAGAAAATCACTTATCATAAAAGATTAGTAGGTTAGTGCAATAAATAAGGACTAAATCTTATTACATATGGAGTTACCCAATATGTAGGATTCATTACCATAATAATTTAGGGCAGACGTGTCTTATGGAACAAGACATAAACGACACCTATGACTTGTGTTCCAAGAACACACAATCCTACTAGAATAAAGATTCATATAAAACCCTAAAAACCAATTAAAGTATTATCTCCAAAATAATTTTTTTTATAAAAGGTGTAACAATAATAATTAATCAAAGTAAATACCAAGAAAGACAAAACAAATAATTAATTAAAATAAATCAATTAAAAAAACATAATAACTTAATAATTCAATATCCAACAATGACAATTGTGCAAAATTTGCCCATAAAACATCATTTGCAAAATTAAACGATAGACCTTTAGCACAAATAAAATTTATCATTTGTTTTCTATACATAGCTTCAACAAATTTAAATAGAGAATATGTACCTTTTTTAGATGAACCCGCAACTCCTATGATTTGTGTTTAACATTCTTCCATTGTCATCTTGTCGGGATGCTTGTTCCTTATGTACTTTTTATACGTGTTGTGTCAATTTTCAGTTTTGAAGTTCAATGTGGCGTTGCAATAGTTGTATGTGACTATGAAATTCTTACCTTCAAGATGCATTTTTGTATAATGCATCATGAATATATCGGATTGTCCCGTTGTTCGACCTCTTCTTCTTGTTCCACCTTAGCCTTGGATTTGAGTGATACTCTCTTGAGTACGAGAATTAGTTTTCAAGGTGTGAGGATTTACCGACTCATCATCCATTGGATTGTTTACATTATATTCTGCATCGCTAAAATCTAAACTAATTGGTGTCTAAATTTTGTCAAAAAGTATCATCGAGCCCAACTCTACTCGGCTTGGGGATTTGGGGTCTTTAGGAAGCTTTGTATTTTTTCTTGTTCATGCAGGATCGAGAAGAATACATTTTGTTTGTAAAATAATAAATATTTTAATAAAATAATGTAATAAAATATAGTTAATAGTATAAATTAATAATTACTAAATAATTAAAATAGTAACTAGTAAACGTAGATAATTTTAAACGTAGTAATTAACATCAATTAATAACTAGTAAGTATAATATTAAAAAAATTATTATAATTTTTAGATAATTAATAAATAACGAAAACAATAGGAGTTAAAAATAATATAGATAATTAAAAACGTGTTTATTATAATTTATAGTACTTAATAAATATTATATATAATTATAACAAAAAAACGTAATTAATAAAAATAATTAGTAATAATAGTGTTGGTCTTGGGGTTATGCTACTATTGATCAACTTTGTAATACTCAAAATATTATTTTATTGTTCTTGAGAACCGCAACTGTTGGAGTACATTTTAGTCTAGAATAAATTTAAAAAATTAAGAATGAGAAATGCAAGATTTTATTTTACACTATTTATTTCACACATTTCAAATGAGAGTTGAGGTTGTATACTTTTTTTGGTACGAGGGAAAAAGGAACAAAAACAATTAGAGTAAGTCTTGTGTAAGATCTTCTTACGAATCTTAATTCGTAAAACGATAGATTTTATAAATAGGATCGGTTTACGCAAGTTTTTATAGAACAATTATCCCCTCCTCATCGGCATAGGCAGATCCACATGAGGACTAGGGGTGTCCAATTGTCCATGGACACCGCCCAATAAAAAAAAATTGGGAGTAGGTTTGTGATATTTGACAATTGGATCTCTCCAAAAAAATTCATTGAACCCCTCCCAAATTCTCTGTAAAAAATATTATCAAGATGGATTTACGAAATCAAATGTCTGATCAATTTTTAAATGATTCTCTTGTATGTTATATCGAGAAAGACATGTTAATGAATGTTGGTGATGATGATGTAATTTCGTATTTTCAACGTATGAAAAGGCGTAAAGGACAAATTGTAATTCTAATTTTTTTATGTAATACTCTCTCCGTCCCAAAATATATGACGTTTTGAAGAATTTTTTTGTTTCAAAATAGATGATAATTTGTAATTTTCAAGGAACTTTTTTCCTTTTTTTCTCAAATTCTACAAATATTTATTGATTTCGTAACCCACGTTTGGCTCTTTAGGTAAGAATATCAACACACCTCATTAATGTTTGGATATGTGTAGTTTAGTCTTTACAATATGTTTTCTTGGTCTGTGTGAAAAGACCTAAAACGTCATATATTTTGGGACGAAGAAAGTAATTAAAATTTTAGACACCGATCAACATAATTCCTGGATCCGTCACTGCACGCCTTGAGAAAGGGGACAAGAACACGAGTTGGTTCAACTAGATAAATAAAGGGTAGCTCCTACGACTACGATGCTCCCAACTTACTACTTAGCCAACTAATTCGCGCATATGTTGAATAGTCACATTCATCTGTCTCAAAAGAATCTTCACGTCTTCAATCAATGTCATCATCGGATGGCTATTATTGGTCTAATTCTAGATTATTTTGTATGCTAACAAGGAGCCAATTTCGACACTAGCTCCCTTGATCTCTCTTGACTTTAAAACCTCCAATCCCACCAAAATGGGCTCCCTTCATAATTGTCGTTTTTCTGCATTTTTTGGTCTAACTTCTAGGGAATGAATCACTGATATAAGGTGTGCGCTAAAACCACTCTGGTGATTAATTCCTATTGATTCACAATCCATTATTAGAAATTAACTTCTTTATTATCTGACATGCTTAATCAGTTTTTTACCAGGAACATTAACATTGCCTTCCGTCAATCTTTACCCTAGTGAACCAACACTTGAATTGGAGTGAATACCAATTTTTAAGCTTTCGAAACCTAGACTTTCCCTAATCAATTCCCATAGTTTTTTTTTAATCTTTTATTTATTATTTTCTTTTGTTTAATTAATTCACCCGCACTTGCTTTAAAGTTATTGTTTTCTTTAGAATAGTTAGAGACTCGGAGTTAATTGAATGGGTTAAATATACCATTAGTTCTTGAATTTTGGCCAAACTTATCATCAGTCTCTCAAAAAGTTTCACCACTGACCAAAGTAGGTATTTTTTGCTCATCGGAGGTCCTAACCATAACGTTGTTTGTGTATTTCCGTTAAGTGAGCATGTGTCACTCACATGCACAATATAAAGGGGTCAAGTATAGCATCATCAAAATAAAGGGGCAATGTGAAACATCGTCTTCGACAAGTAAAAGACCTTAAGTTGGTTGACTTCTTCACTCAAGTGGGTCGAAAGGATCCGGACCCATTACAGAAAACAGAGTATCCCTCCAATTAGCAGATCTCGATTCATACAAATCAAAATTACTCCCATACTTGATCTTCTTCTTAACCTCCCTTGTATAATACCTCATCTTCATATCCTTCCCCAGTTCGTGAAACTCACGCACCGCCGTCAACAGATCATCCATAACCCACATGTGTATCCCATGATTGACTACTTAGAAAAACCCCAACGTTTTAGCGGATCGCCGGACGTTCTCAATGCCCAATCCTCTTTTATTGTTGGTCTCACAAAGGTCTATGACGGGAACAGAGAGAAGGGTGTCGAAAATTGGGTAGTCTCCGATTAGTTCATTGTCAGGTTGTATGAACATTTGGGGGATCTTTTCTATTCTGGCGTCGACAAGGCCTTTAACACCGGCTTTTGATTCGTCAAAGGCTTTGAGTTCTTGTAATCGGTCGTAGTACGGTGTTGTTTTGGTTGGGATTGCAGCTACTCTGGTAACCGACATTTTGGTCCTCGTCCTTTAGTTATTGATAAAGTGGTAGTAACAAGTCAACCAACTTAAGTGAAGAAGTCAACCAAGTTAAGGTCCTTTATTTGCCAGAGATGATGTTTCACATTGCCCCCTTATTTTGATGATGTTATGCATGACCCTCTTATTTTGTGCATATGAGTGACACATACTCACTTAACGGAAATACATAACGGTGTTAGGTCTAGGGACCTCCGATAAAAAAAAAAGACATACTTTGGTCAGTGGTGAAATTTTTTGAAATTTGGTGACTTATGATGGGTTTGGTCAAAGTTCAGGGACTAATGGTATACTTAATCCTAATTGAATCAATACGTAAGTCTCTATGGATTCGACAGTTGTATCTGCACAACTTTACGACATACTATTGATTTGTGAAATTGCAATGTTTAACTTTCATCTATCAATGTTGGCCTCATATGTATGCATTGGCCTGAGTCCCATATGTGCTCGGTGTGGGACACATGACTTATGCACTGAATCACTAAGTACCTAGGTCAATTAAGCTCGTCACAGACTCAACCAAAAGTATATGCCTAACGTTGGTACTTAATACTAGTGCATTACCATATCAGAAAGGAGGATTACAGAAAGTGAGATTCATAGTAGAAGGGATATGTATAGGATAAGAGAGAGAGACATTGAACTGTAGAAAGGTATTGAGTATGAGAGTGGGACATTAAATTGCAGAAGGTACGTGCAAAACAGCATGAAAAGAGTTACGTTAGACAACTTTTTATTTACTAGTGGAAATAGCATTATTATAAAAGTCTAGTGTTTTTTTAAGGATAAATCGAAGTTATAAATTTTTTTTCTACACAACGCTAAAATGGAATTCGACATGTGCGGGAATTCTTTTTATGAGAAGCTGCCACATGCACAATGTGATTTTTGTATTAATTATAGTTATAAAAGTGATATATAACTTTTTTTTATATTTTGGAAGGGATACAAACATTACCATAACCCTTATTATTATTTTAATCCCTTAAAAGGCGTTAACTATGGCTATATGTTGCATTTGGCATGGCTACACTTAACCTCTTTAAAGAGAGGAGTGAGATACCTAGGCATCTTTGGTAAGGGTTGAATATTTGACATGGTTTGTTAAGAGAGGTGAGTAGTACTAAATGGTGGCTTTGTTGGCTTGAACAATAAAAAAATAAAGTAAAAACTTAGATAAGACGATTTTTACAGTTATTTTTTTGTAAAACAGATCTTTTTTACCTGATCCATCGAATGTCACTGAATTGGGTTGTAAAAAAGTACAGTTTCGTCTGACGAATCTGTATATTTGCTTAAAAAATAATATCCATATCCCTGCTACCCTGTAATATGACCTAAGCGGAGAACCACACAGAGATCAGTCAGTATTGTTGAGATGGATCGCATGTTTTGATTTGGTAAGATTTTAATCATTTGAAGTTAATTGATCCTCTACATTTTTTAATACTCCTACAAAGTTATAAAGACAAAATTTTGAGTTATTCCATATATAGCACCTACTAAAGTTTATCTTAAATTTATTAATCATTGGCAGCCGATCCTAGGTAATTTCTCTCCCAAACAACAATAATTTTAACAAACGTCCCATGTGGATTGTGGACTCCCAATATATCAGAAGCAGATGATGATCAAGTTGTTTGTAAGAAAGCAAGAGCAGTTTGTCTTTGTTATGTTATGCATTTTGGTGTTTTTAAGCCGTTCATTTGAGGAGTGTGAGAGAATCTACCCCTCAATTTACTCATCATTGGCTCCCACATTTTTAAAGGATCTTATTTTTCTATTGCAAAAAAAAAAAATCCCTCAATTATGGGTTGGAATCAAATGCTCTTCTCAACTACTAATCAAAGCAGTATACCCTCTCAACTGTACTATTTTCTTTAATCGCAATTTTTGTTTAGGCATTGTCATTTGAATTAACGTAAAGACCTTCGGAGACATATGTGGTCATCTTTAGGTACATATTTTTTTTTTACAGTTATGTTTTTTTGATGTTTCAATTGATTATTTTACCCTTGTTACTTTAACACCTTGTTTGTACGTAAAAATGATCAATATAAATAATTGATTATTTTTATTTTAAATATTATGGTAAAAATAATACTTAATCCGTTCCAAAATTATTAGTTTGCTTTCATTTTTCGTCTGTTTTACAAATATTATCTTGTTTGAAACTTTTTTTTTAATTATTTTACCCTTATCTTTTATTCCTTCTTTAATTATGTGCTAAATGCACGTGGTATTTAAAGGAAAAATACATAATTAAGTCAATTATTTTTTCTTAATTCGTTTGCCCGATCCAACAAAACAATAATTTTAAGATATAAGGAGTATATAAACATGGTCATGTGAGTTTTAGTATATTCAAACGACGGTGCTTAAATAAAAGATGCAAAACAAAATTTAAAAAATGTTATAGTTATGGGGGCACATTATTTCAATTGCTGGTTGAGGGGAAGAATTCAAACGCTACCTATAGTTGGGGAAGTAATTTAAAATTCACTCTTTTTAAAATGATAATAATCTTAAAGCTAATTTTCCATACTATTTTTTTGATCTGACTTTGTGAGATGATTGATCTCGCACCATTAAATGAAAACATAGCTCAGAGGTATTAAATTTAAGGATAAAGATACATACCTGGCTTGTCAGAAAAAATATCTTAGGGTATTTTTGGTAATTACTAATTTAAAATATCTGACATACCCCTAGAGTTTGTGAATATTTGTTTACCGATTTATGGGTACTGTTTAAACGACGATGAGATTTCTTTAAACGACCTATAAATCTGTTAAAAATATAATCGGATTTTCTTTCCGGTTGGGATTTCTCTTTTTTGATGGGAGATGGAGAAGGATTTTGAGATTTTGGTTTTTTAACGATTATGAATTGAGATGAGTTTTGAGTTTTGTTCGTCTAACTATTTAAAGTAGTTTTGGGATGACGAAAATAAAGTTAAAACACCAAAATTCATTAAAAACGCATAACTGTAACTACATAAAATAAATTACATTAATCTTTATTTTTTTAAAAATTAGACCGGTCAGATTCTGACAAGTAACAACTTAGCAAGGTCCTAAATTTAAGAGGGAGTTTCAAGTGGGTACAATTTTGAAAAACATGATTTCATCTAGGATCATTAATTTTTTGTACATTTCATAAAACTACAAATTGCTTGCCAAATGACAAAAATGTCATTAATGAAAACAAAACTGATCCGGCATTTTGAACGACCAAAATAATCCAGAAACTCTGATGCCAACCACTGGCATCAGGTTGCATTTAACTTGATTTTAGAGGACCAAAATTAATCCAGAAAGTCTGATGTCAACCACTGGCATCAGGTTGCATTTGACAGGATTTTGGAGGACCAAAATTAATCCAGAAAGTCTGATGCCAAGCAATGGAATCAGGATGCATTTGACAGGATTTTGGAGGACCAAAATTTATCCAGAAAGTCTGATGCCAACCACTGGCATCATGTTGCATTTGACTTGATTTTGGAGCACCAAATTTAATCCAGAAAGTCTGATACCAACCACTGGCATCAGGTTGCATTTGACTTGATTTTGGAGGACTAAAATTAATCCAGAAAATCTTATGCCAACCACTAGCATCATGTTGCATTTGACTTGATTTTGGAGGACCAAAATTAATCCAGAAACTCTGATGCCAAGCACTGGTATCAGGTTGCATTTGACAGGATTTTGGAGGACCAAATTTAATCCAGAAAGTCTGATGCCAAACACTGGCCTCAAGTTGCATTTGACTTGATTTTGGAGCACCAAATTTAATCCAGAAAGTCTTATGCCAACCACTGGCATCAGGTTGCATTTGACTTGATTTTGGAGGACCAAAATTAATCCAGAAACTCTGATGCCAATCGCTGGCATCAGGTTGTATTTGACAGGATTTTGGAGGACCAAATTTAATCCAGAAACTCTGATGCCAAGTATTGGCATCAGGTTGCATTTGACATGATTTTGGAGCATCAAAATTAATCCAGAAACTCTGATGACAAGCACTGGCATCAGGTTGCATTTGACAGGATTTTGGAGGACCAAATTTAATCCAGAAACTTTGATGCCAAGCACTGACATCAGGTTGCATTTGACAGGATTTTGGAACACCAAATTTAATCGAAAGTCGATGCCCAAGCGGCATCGGGTTGCATTTGACTTGATTTTGGAGGCACCAAATTTAATCCAGAAAGTCGATGCCAAGCATCGGCATCGGGTTGCATTTGACTTGATTTTGGAGGACCAAAATTTCAGAAAAGTCTCGATGCCAACCACGGCATCGGGTTGCATTTGACTTGATTTTGGAGGACCAAAATTAATTCGAGAAACTCGATGCCAAACCGGCATCGGGTTGCATTTGACTTGATTTTGGAGGACCAAAATTAATCCGAAAATATGATGCCAAGCACGGCATCGTTGTTGCATTTGACTTGATTTTGGAGGACCAAAATTAATCCAGAAAGTCTGATGCCAAGCACTGGCATCAGGTTGCATTTGACTTGATTTTGGAGGACCAAAATTAATCCAGAAACTCTGATGCCAAGCACTGGCATCAGGTTGCATTTGACTTGATTTTGGAGGACCAAATTTAATCGAAAAGTCGATGCCAAGCACGGCATCGGGTTGCATTTGACTTGATTTTGGAGGACCAAAATTAATCAGAAAACTCGATGCCAATCGGCATCGTGCATTTGACTTGATTTTGGAGGACCAAAATTAATTCAGAAACTCGATGCCAAGCATCGGCATCGTTGCATTTGACTTGATTTTGGAGCACCAAAATTCAAAGCAAGCACCGGCATCGTTGCATTTGACAGATTTTGGAGCACCAAATTTAATCAGAAAGTCCGATGCCAAGCACGGCATCGTTGCATTTGACTTGATTTTGGAGGACCAAGAAAACTCGATGCCAAGCACTGGCATCAGGTTGCATTTGACTTGATTTTGGAGGACCAAAATTAATCCAGAAACTCTGATGCCAAGCACATGCATCAGGTTGCATTTGACTTGATTTTGGAGGACCAAAATTAATCCAGAAACTCTGATGCCAAGCACTGGCATCAGGTTGCATTTGACTTGATTTTGGAGGACCAAAATTAATCCAGAAACTCTGATGCCAACCACTGGCATCAGGTTGCATTTGACAGGATTTTGGAGGACCAAAATTATTCCAGAAACTCTGATGCCAACCACTGGCATCAGGTTGCATTTGACTTGATTTTGGAGGACCAAATTTAATCCAGAAACTCTGATGCCAACCACTGGCATCAGGTTGCATTTGACAGGATTTTGGAGGACCAAATTTAATCCAGAAAATCTGATGCCAACCACTGGCATCAGGTTGCATTTAACATGATTTTGGAGCACCAAATATAATCAAGAAACTCTGATGCCAAGCACTGGCATCAGGATGCATTTGACAGCAATATGTAGGACCAAAATCAATCTAGAAAGTCTGATGCTAAGCACTGGCATCAGGATGCATTTGACAATATGCTGACCAAAATCAATTCAGAAAGTCTCGATGCCAACCGGCATCAGGATGCATTTGACAGCAATATGAAGTACAAAAATCAATCCATAAAGTTTGATGCCAAGCACTGGCATCAGGATGCATTTAACATCATTATGCAGCATCAAATTAATTCAACATTTTACGATTACAAAACAAAATATAGTAACACAAACATGGAATAAACATAAAAATTTAATTATCACATTTTCAAACAAATTTGTCATTGTTTTTTGTTGTCCCCTTTCAAAATAAATGTTTCAGCCATCTTTAACCTATATTTAACAGCATCAATACTACTAGGAATCATTTGTCCTCTTAGCAAACATTCAATTAAAGAACATACAAAAACACCACAATCTTCAGTGTTAGGATTTTGTTGTGGTGATTTTTCATATCTTCCAACGCTGCATTTGAATTTAGGCTTGTTCAGATCCTTGTATTGTCCAGAAAGAAATTCACAAGTTTTTTCATTACTGCTCAACATAATTTACCTACAGAGAAAATAACGAATACAACTTAATCTAAAGACATTACTTAAAAGACAATACTAATAAAACAAAATACATTACTAATAAAACTTACAAGAATTCTAGCCCTCTTCAAATGCCAATCATTATTGGATGTTGAGTGTATGCATGAGTTGCATCAAAATCACTGGTTTGATCTCTCCACCAGTAAATAATTTTCTCTGCATAAGACAAATTTTATCAAAAAAAAAAAACAATTGAAAAATAATCTTAAAAGTAATATAAAATACCATTTTGTGAGTTACATTTACTTACTGCATTTTGTCTTCTGATGTAGAATAGATTCTGTTAAGTAGCTCTTTTGCTTCCACTGAAAGAATCTCTAAAGTTGGAATCACTGTTTCAATTTGTATCACTTTTTAAATTTTTTTCTTCTTTCAAATGTTTTGTCACATGAGGATCCAACACGCTTTTTCTTACGATCAACACGACAATGTACTCTTTTAGCAAGTGTAGAGCCTACTTCATTAACAGAACGATCTTCATGACAAGACGAAACACTGACAAAATCATCCATGCTATTGATGTCTTTCATGACAGAATTAATATTATTTGTAGCAACTGCCTCCAAATCAATAGCCTTGTTCATTGAAATTTCTTCTTCCAACTCTATTACCTTCTTCTTCAACATTGAATTCTCTGTTTGAACTTCAAGAAGCTTCACATTTAGTTCAGATGTTGGTGACAACTCAGAAGATAATGTTGGAGTAGCTTTTGACTTTTGCAAAACTTCTTCCTGATCTTTTAGTCTATCTATATCAATATCTTTCAATTCAATGATATGATCTTTTTCAGCAATAATCTCTTTGAGGCCATCAATTGTTGACAAAAAAACATTCATCTCAATATCATTTGATTGCATTATATGGTCCTTATCGACAAAGTCTTTTGAGGCCATCAACTGTAGAGAGAATGTCATTCATCTCAGACTTCAACTTATTAATTTCATTTTCCTTATCAGACAAAGTCTTTTTGAGGCCATCAACTGTAGAGAGAATCTCATTCATCTCAGACTTCAACTTATTAATTTCATTTTCTTTATCTTTCCTAAGATTGCTTTCTATTGTCGCCAGATCATCAGAAACCTACAAAAAATCATGAAAAAATCAATTTCTGTTGACTTGATTTTGGAGGACCAAAATCAATCAAGAAACTCTGATGCCAACCGGCATCGTGATGCATTTGACAAACAATATGCGAGGACCAAAATCAATTCGAGAAAGTCCGATGCCAAGCCACGGCATCGAGGATACATTTGACAAAGAATATGCAGCAAAATTTAATCCAGAAAGTCTGATGCCAAGCCCTGGCATCAGGATGCATTTGACAGCAATATGTAGTACCAAATTTAATCCAGAAAGTCTGATGCCAAGCCTCGGCATCGATGCATTTGACAATATGCGCATCAAATTTAATCCATAAAGTCCGATGCCAAGCTCGGCATCAGATGCATTTGACAAAGATTATGCGGACCAAAATCAATCTAGAAAGTCTGATGCCAAACACTGGCATCAGGATGCATTTGACAGGATTTTGGAGGACCAAAATCAATCCAGAAAGTCTGATGCCAAGCCCTGGCATCAGGATGCATTTGACAGCAATATGCAGTACCAAATTTAATCCAGAAAGTCTGATGCCAAGCACTGGCATCAGGATGCATTTGACCCTAGGAATAATCAAGATTGTTTAAGCTATTGAATAGGATAAGAGGGGTGACTAACTTGTAAATGAATATCTGAAAAATGTTCTTCTTCTATTGGAAAATCAAGCATTGAAGTTGTAAAAACATTATCATCTGCATAATGTTGTTCTTCTTCACTACAAAACTCTTCATTAGCTTCATTATGATCTAGCTGAAAATATAAAACAAAAAATATTTAGACAAGATATGTTCCATAGTTGAAGAAAAATTGAAGTTCATTATAATAATATAAACTTACAATATTTGTCATGGCTGAATCAAACTTTTTAGAACATATAGAAGATAGATTCCATTTAAGGAACTGTGGTGTAGCATCATTGTCTGATGGGATACAAATGTTGGCTTTCTCACATAAAACATACTGTAATTTGGAATTCAAACAAGATATAAGTAATAAATATATAAAAAATTAAGTCAAAACTAGTTTATGATAAAGTTAACATAACTTACTGGTATCAAAGGTGCACAATTCTCCACATTTATATTTGTCCTCTTCTCCAATCCATTTATCAAACTATCTACTATGTGTTTTGACCAGTTATATTCACAAATCTCATCAATATTTGATACTAGCTGTACATAGGACCATGATATGTATGAGTTGTTCTTTGGAAGAAAAAAAACCGCTAACACCAATAAAGTTATTAAACATGCAACATCCTTCATATCATCTTCTTCTCCACTACCAATTATTCTACTAATACTACTTTCAATCACAGATGGCATCAACCTTTCATTAAAAAATTTCGTCCCAAACTTGTGTGGAAAATGTTTCAAAAGAAACTGAGTTCGATTCATCTTGTAAAGGGAAACATCAATTTCCTTCACCCCATCCTTTACACCAAAAACATCCCTTACATGTCCCTCTTCAATTGTAATTTTACTTTTTCCAACTGAAAAGTACTTCTTCCCTCCTTTTACAAAACAATCAACCATTGATAACAATAAGTTCTTATTAATGTTGCAGTATTCATCAACATTCTCACTTTGAAGTAGAGCTTCAACCAAAATTGCAAAGGGTGTCTTCTTCAACATAACAATATGCTCATCACGAATGTTAATTTTCTTCAAATGTTGTTTTAATAGAAGCACATTTGATCTTACTCTTCCAGAAACAATATTCGATTTCTTTGATGTTTTCGCTTTCTTTGAAACTGCATTAGACAAAAAAAAAATTGTTCATGGTAATAACTTAAACAATCAGGCATCAGAAAATATCAAATATCAAAAAAATCATAATAAAATTCAAACACTATAACTTCTTCATTTAAACCCTAAAAAACTTTGAAATAATACTCACATGTTGCCTTCTCTACCGCTGTCTGTGGTTGCTGTGAAGATGAAACAGGTAAATTTTGATTTTCCATTTCCAAGTATCGTTAGCGTGAAGAGCTCCTTTTTTTTTTTTTACGAATATCGTAATAAGGATAATCTAATTTTCAATAACCTATTTTTCAAATTTGCTAGTGTATATATATTTACTGTATTTGGGGGTTCATTAAAAATGTATATTCGTGTATATACGAATACAAAAAGGCGGTGAAATGTACAGTATTTTGCTGATGCCAAACCAAGGCATCATGATTTTGGCGGTATGAAAAATTAATGAACCAAATTTTCTGATGCCAAGGCCAGGCATCATGAAATATTAACGGTTAAATGGCAAAAATGACAAAAATGCCATTAATTCAAAAACTCTTATGGCAACCCTTGGCATCAGGATCGATTTCTAAGCATTATGCAGAATCAAATTTAATTGAAAAACTCTGATGCCAAGACCTGGCATCAGGATGAATTTCAAAGCATTTTACAGGATCAAAATTAATACAAAAAACTCGATGCTTCCATTGGCATCATGGGGATGGATTAATCTAAAAACTCGATGCAGGAATTGGCATCAGGATGGATTTCAAGACATTTAATTGACTTAACGTTTTCTGATGCCAACAATAGGCATCAGGACTTGAAACAAAACATTACATAACACGACACATCCAATTTCAATACAAACCCTAAAATTTTCGAAAAGACCCATCTTACTTCTTCACTAAACATTACCCAAATTATGGCTACAAGAAAGAGTTCACGAATCAATAAACATCTTTGAAGGCAATCGAACAAAAACAATGTTCAAGATCAATACGCTGAGCTTGAAGATGCTACTGGTACCCTAATAACTAAAATTTTATTAACATTATTACGATTGTTTTATATTATATGTTGCTAATTGTTTTATATTATAATTGTTTGTATGATTGTTTTATCAACTTACCTATAAATTCTAAATTGTTTTTATATTATAATATAAATTGTTTTATATTATGGTTGTTTTTATGTCTAATATAGGAAGTAATGTAAGAAGAAAGTTGAAAATAGTATTTATTTATTTAATTATTTTATGTGCATACAAAAAAAAGTATGCAAATACGTATGTAGCATTCAACGCTAAATAGCAATTGAAATCCATTCAATTTACAAAGAAACAATTAATCGCATTAGAAGAAACGCCATTCTCGATATATTATTCAGAAATGAGAAATAGCAATACTCGAAATCAACAAATATATGAAAGACGATGAAGCGATCAACCGATTATAAAATGCTTCGTCAAAGGAAAGAAAATTTTCAAATTTGGAAGGAATACAGCTCTCAGTAAACCAATTGATGCAAAGTTGTTTTGGAATAAAGGATGGTGACAAAGAAATCAATATTGGTAACCCTCAATTCCAAAGGAATGACTTTATAAAGAAGTGTTTCCCGATAGAATCTCAACCTGCTGTCGCAAACATACGATCGAGTCCAACCGATACTTACCAAGCTGCAGACAATGGTAAAAAGCAACAACAAAAAAAAAGATTTGAACTGTTATGTGCTTGACAACTCGCTTGTTCCGCAACATTATTGGTACCAACAACTTCCTCTTATATATCATGGAAATATGCTAGTATAGTTTCGATGGAAATATGCTAACATACAACCGGTCGAAACACATAGTAGATGTTTTGTTGGACACTGAAAACATGAAAGAAGGCTATCCCGATAGATGTTTCTATTACCAGAAGTTTTAAAACATTCTAAATATGTTTATACATTTGACTAATTGTTAATTGTAATTTATTAATACAATTTATTTATTTTTACGCATTCCGCCTCGGTGGAAAATTGAACATTCTCAAAGTTTCTCGAAAAAAAGCTTCCTGAGATTTGAAAAATGGACTTATCAAAATTGTATCCCATAAGTGAAGGATATACATTTTTATCCGGGTTTGAAACAAAAGGTAAGTTGGTACAAGTTGAAAACCTATTACACGACATAATACATCCTTACATTACTCAATATTTTTGGGCGTAAAGTTTTCAGAACTAGATCCCACAAATCTTGAAAGAGAAAACTTTGGAATGTTCAAGAAGA
>JABEVN020000794.1:0-28073 GCA_013146195.2 Codonopsis lanceolata | reverse complement strand
GTGGCTGGCAATTATTGAAAAATTGCCTCCAACTTGGAAGGATTTCAAGAGTTACCTAAAGCATAGCGAAAGTGAGATGATCGTTGAACATCTTGTTGTTCGTCTTCGCATTGAAGAGACAACAGAGGCAATGAAAAGAAAACGATCACTTCTATGGCTGCTAAAGCCAATGTTGTGGAGCATGGTCAAAGCTCCAGGCAAAGGAAAGTTTGCTAATGGTGGAAAAGGGACAAACTTGGGTCTGGGGAGGAGTTTCTAAGAAGAAGTTTTATAGGAAATGCTTCAATGCGGAGGCTAGGTCACAAGTCCACGGTTGCAAGAAACCAAAGAGGGAGCATGAAGCCAATCTCGTGGATGGCATTGCTCGATATGTCTGGATATCAACCTTCTGCGGTGATCTCTGAAGTTAATTTGGTGGGTTCAAACCCAAATCGGTGGTGGATTGATACAAGTGCCTAGTGAAGCGCGTTTGCTCTAACAAAGAGATGTTCGGCACCTTTGAAGCTGCTGAGAATGGGGAAAAAGCTCTACATGGGAAATTACGCCACCTCAGATATCAAAGGTCTGGGAAAGTGGTCTTGAAGATGACACGGGAAGGAATTGACTCTCAACGTGCTCTATGTGCTCGAAATTCGGAAGAATTTAGTGTCCGAATCTTTGTTTATGAAGCATGGCTTTCGTGTTGTTTTTGAGTCTGGCGTTGTAACTTTGGCTAGAAGTGGAATGTTTGTAGGCAAAAGGTATGTTAATGATGGGCTGTTCAAGCTATCTGTAATGGTTGTCAAGCCTAAGAGCAATAATAATAAGAACAAATCTTATGTTTACTTGCTTGAGTTTTCCAATTTGTGGCATGGTAGACTAGGACATGTTAATTATGGTACTTTACGAAGGCTAATTAACATGGATTGCATACCAAAATTCCAAATTGATACAAATCACAAGTATGAAACTTGTGTAGAAGCAAAGTTAACAAGAACGTCATTTCATTTTATTGAAAGAAATAGTGAACCACTTGCATTAATTCACACTGATTTATGTGATTTTAAATCAACACAATCATGTGGTGGAAACAAGTACTTCATTACTTTTTTTGATGATAGCACAAGATTTTGTCATGTGTATCTTCTTAAAAGTAAAGATGAATCAATAGAGAAATTTATTCTCTACAAAGCTGAAGTTGAGAATCAACTTGACAAAAAAATTAAGATGCTTAGAAGTGATCGTGGAGGTGAGTATGAATCACCGTTTGTTGAATTGTGCGCTAAGCATGGAATCATTCACGAAACAACAGCACCTTATGCACCCCAACAAAATGGCATTGTTGAACGAAAAAATCGTATATTAAAAGAAATGATGAATGCCATGTTGCTAAGTTCTGGACTACCTCAGAACATGTGGGGAGAAGCCGTGTTATCGGCAAACTATCTTTTAAATAAGGTACCCGGGAAAAAGCTTGATAAAAGTCCTTATGAGATGTGGCATGGAAGAGTGTCATCTTACAAATATTTGCGAGTGTGGGGGTGTCTTGCTAAGGTTGCTATACCTACACCTAAGAAGGTGAAAGTTGGACCAAAAACTATTGACTGCATATTTATAGGTTATGCACAGAATAGTAGTGCCTATCGTTTTCTTGTGCACGAGTCTAAGGTAGAAGACATACACAAGAATACAATAATGGAATCTCGAAATGTTTCTTTCTTCGAAAATGTATTTCCTTGTAAGAGAAGCGATGAGTCTAACTCATCTAAATGGGTACATGCTTCGGAAGAAGAAGAACAAGAAGAGAATGAGCAAGAAGAGGTGGAACTTCAACGTAGCAAAAGAAGTAAGGTAGAAAAATCTTTTGGTCAAGATTTTCTTACTTACATGCTAGAAAGTGAACCTCAAAGCTATAAAGAGGTTGTGAGTTCCTCCGAATGACCTCAATGGAAAGAAGCCATTAAAAGTGAAATTAATACCGTTCTTCAAAATCACACTTGGAAACTAGTGGACCTCCCTCAAGGAAGCAAACCATTAGGGTATAAGTGGATTTTCAAGAAGAAAAGGAAAGTAGATGGAACAATTGATAAGCATAAGGCTAGACTTGTAATTAAAGGCTACAGACAACGTGAAGGCCTTGATTACTTTGATACATATTCTCTAGTTACGAGAATAACCTCCATTAGATTAGTACTTGTTATTGTCGCATTGTGAAATCCAGTGTTCTAAAACTCCCCGCCTAGGCGCTAGGTCCCTCTCTACCGCCGCGACTTTCTTAGTCGCCGCCTAATCGACCAAGTCGGCACCTACGCCAAACCTCGCCGACCTTAATATATTTTTGTAACTTTGATTCTGTAGCATGCGATGACCGGAGAAGGAAGGGGGAGTGGTAATGGTGAGGCAAAAAGGGAGGTAGAAAGAAAAGGGGTTTGATTTTGTTGATATTTGATGGGATGAGAAAGGGGATAGATTAAAGGGTTAGATCTAGAAGGAAAGAGATTGGAGGATGAAAAAATGAGGAGAGTCGGTCTGCCGGAGAAAAAGAGAGAAGAATAAAAAGAAAGGAAGAAAAAAGGGTTGTCGGTCCCCCAGATAGATAGAAGAAAGAAGAAGAAAAAAAGATGAAGAAGAAGGGGGCTGTCTCGAGACTCAGAATTTAGAATGAGAAGGGATTAGGGAGGATATGTTTAACTGTGGGTTGTAGGGGCAGTAGGTAGGTGGAGTAATTTTTTATTTTATTTTTAGTTCTAAACTTGGTTGGTTTATTGTTTTGGGGTTGTTGAGAATTGGGATTAATGGTAGGTTTGTATATTTTTGTTCATTTTACAAATATAGACAAGTGTTTGATAAAATGACAAACATAAAAAAAATTAAACTTGTAGTCAATGAGTTTGATCTTTGATGTAAATTATAAAAAAAATAGTAATTATGTTTTAATTCTAGACCCCGATTACGCCCCGACTAGTCCCCTAGGCGCTAGGCACTGGTGTGCCGCCTAACGACCGCCTAATGATTTTTAGAACCTTGGTGAAATCTGGAAGTACATCAAATGGATGTAAAGACTGCTTTTCTAAATGGAGATTTAGAAGAAGAGATTTACGTGGAACAACCAGAAGGATTTTCTGCACCAGGGCGAGAAAATAAAGTGTGCAAATTAGTAAAGTCTTTGTATGGCTTGAAACAAGCACCAAAACATTGGCATGAAAAGTTTGATGAAGCCATGTTGAAGAGTGGATTTAAAATAAATGAATGTGACAAATGTGTTTATGTATAGGACACTGAAACTGGCTATGTCATTTTATGTCTTTATGTAGACAACATGCTTATCATTGGAAGTAATGAGAAAATGATTAAATCCACAAAAGATATGTTAAATTCAAGATTTGACATGAAAGATATGAGCCTAGCTGATGTAATCCTTGGAATAAAAATATCTAGAACGTCATGTAGACTAACTTTAAGTCAGTCGCACTACGTGGATAAAATTCTAGATAAATTTAGCAAGGATGACTCTGCCATAGCTAGAACCCCTATAGACACAAGTCAACGTCTATCAAAGAATAGAGGTGAGACTGTATCTCAAGTAGAATACTCTAGAGTCATAGGGAGTCTGATGTACTTGATGAGTTGTACAAGATCGGACATAGCCTATGTAGTGAGTAGACTAAGTAGATATATGAGTAATCCAGGGACTGGCCACTAGAAAGGAGTAGTGAGAGTACTAAGGTATCTCAGATATACTCGTGATTATGGTTTGCATTATAAAAATGATACAGCTGTAATTGAAGGATATACAGATGCTAATTGGATATCTGATATTAAAGACTCAAGGTCTACTAGTGGATATATATTCACTTTGGCAGGTGTAGCCATATCATGGAAGTCTTCTAAACAGACTGTAATAGCTAGATCCACAATGGAGTCTGAGTTTATAGCTCTAGATAAAAGTGGTAAAGAAGCTGAATGGCTACGCCAATTTATAAAAGATATTCCAAGATGGGCAAAACATGTGCCAATAATTTGCATACATTGTGACAGTCAATCAGCTATTGGTAGGGCACAGAACAATATGTACAATGGTAAGTCTAGACACATACATCGTAGACATAATATCATTAGACAACTACTCTTTACTGGTACTATTTCTATTGACTACGTGAAGTCAAAGGATAGTATAGCGGATCCATTAACCAAATGGTTAAATCGAGAGTTAGTTGAAAAGTCATCAAGAGGAATGGGTCTCAAACCTCTTGAAAAATAAGTCTTTACAATGGAAACCCAACCTAGTTGACTGGAGATCCCAAGATTTAGGTTCAAAGGGACAATCTAATTATAAAAAGACTTTTGAGTCACTGTGGGAGATTCATCTCTTATCAAGTGATGATTGTAATGTAAGAGGATAAGCATAAGGCTTTTAATGATTCTTGAGAATCACCTATGTGAGAGAGAAGTGGGGCCGCTTCGAAGAGAATTGTATGAGACTCAATTCTTAGACCCTCTTGCAGAACCAGACTTATGTTCAGGGCCATGAATGAACATAACTATGAGAACTGAATTGTGTCAGGAAGATTCCTGTGTGAAGTATGTAATGTTTACACCAAAGGCAGAACAGTTCAAAGACAACATGTCTACTGATCAGCCAGTAAAGTTAGGATGCTTTCGCAAGGAAAGGTTCAAAGGTTAACACCTAGTTATCCTATGCAGGTTTCAACTATTGAAGTCTATCACCGTTATCGTCAATTGCCTTCATGTGTGGGATTGTTAGAAAACTAATGTTTTTAAGTGAAGTAAATTGGGACTTTGAGGCACTAATTTATTTGTGAGTCATTTATGTAATGATTATGGTAATTGTGGAATTATGTTCTTCTCCGTGAAAACATAAAAATACTATATTTATTTGTCGAATTCGGATATCGGATGAATAAGTTATAGATGTGTAAAGTATGACATTGGAAGTGTTGGAAGTAGGTTATCCCATATTGAGAAAATATGAAAGGCTTGAAGGGTTTATATACAAAAGTTCCCTTGTGTTGGGCGGGGTCGAGGGAGTCTGGAAGGCGGAATACAATTTTGAGGGGCCCAAACTTATAATACAACCATTTATAGATATAAATATTATATTGTCATTTGAATTTTATATATGATTTAGTGGCTCATTAGATGATGTGTTTTGATTTAGTTGAGAGGTCATAGGTTCGATTCTTTGAAAGTTATGTTAATTTTATTTACTTTTGAACTCTTTGAAAGTTATGTAAAGTTTATTTTATTTTTGAGTTGTGAATTATCAAGTATTATATACTCACTCCCTCTGTTCTGGATAAAGAGTTCCTATTTGAAAGTCAAACTTTTTTTAAAAAAAAATGACATTTTTAGTAGTTCATTAATAATAAAATAACATGCCTAATCAACAAAAAAACATAATTATCTTAGAATATGGATTAATGGATTACAATAATCGAATAATCAACAACAAAAAAACCCAAACGAACATGTAACGAATGAGCCAAAAAAATGAGAAAAGATGATATAATTTGATGATATAGTTAAGAAAGATCTTAGAAGAGTGAATAAATCTGAAATATCTTATAGACATTATGTATATTTTAATATATAAGAAAATTACTAAATCAAGATAGAAAATAACTAGTGTACCGGAATATGCAAACGAAGTAATTTTAAATAATTATTTCATATATTTATATATTAGTATGGTCGTAGATGTTATACCAATTGAATACTTTGAACGATGAAAATTTTATTTTTATATCTATAGGGGCCCATTTTATCATTTTTGCCCTTGGCCCCTAAAAGTTCAGGAACGGCCCTGGTGTTGGGTAAGCTTGTATCGAAAGAACTATCCTCAGCGCCCGCAGCAAATTAAGGTCAATTTGGCTTGGGCCAGAGCGTACTCGATGTGCCCACATGCGGACTGAATGTCGGACCAAATTGTGCTACCTAGAAAAACCTACCTTTTATTTTTCTTTTTTGAATTTGAATTAAATTTTTGTAACTCCAACTATTAAAGAGCAGATTAATTATGTCTTAATATCTGCTTTAATTGAATGGTTAATGGATTCGTAACTCCAACCATTAAAGAGCAAATTAATTATGTCTTAATGTCTGCTTTAATTGAGTGGTTAATGGGCATGATCAAAACGGTTGATTTTCTGGCCTATATAATGGAGTCATTCTTCACAATAGAGTAGACACTTACACTTTCAGAGAACACGAAATTCCTCTTCCTCTTATACACCTGCATTGCATTCCATATTGTGTATCTTCTTCTTGGCCTCCTATTTGGTGATAGATTTCTGGCACTTGTTCAGTTCACCGGACCTTCAGTGCATAGTCATCCGGTACCACCGTTGTATCATGGGAGATGATCGTCCAGTGTAAGAACTCCACGTACTTACAGGGAGTGGGACGAATAACGTTTCAAAGGAAGCGTGTGTTACTGCGACCTCGGTTAGCGAACTTGAAGCGAGACTTGCTTTCTTCCACTAGCAGACTTGAAGAGCAGACTTGCTTTCTTCCACCAGTAGCTTCAAGAACAGACTTGCTTCCTTCCACTAGCAGACTTGAAGAGCAGACTTCTCAAGTCTTCTCACCAGCAAACTTCTCAAGTCTTCTCACCAGCAGACTTCTCAAGTCTTCTTCACAACGAGAATTCGAAGTCTTCCGCGGCCGGACTTCAAAGTCTTCTTCAGCAACAGACTTCGCAAGTCTTCTTCAACAACAGTCTTAAGAAGACTTAACAGTAGCAGTTCTACTCAAGAGCAACGATTTTGTTTTCTATTTTAATTATTCTGTTTATATTCTATAAGATTGTAATAGGGATATTTACCCAACAATAATCTCTTACAATTACTCTTAAATATGAGGATTATTGAGAGAAAAATCACTAATTTCTGGATCATATACTCTTCGGTCTCCAACTAGAATGCTTTCGACAAATCTATACACAAGGTTGATTGATAATGCTTACTTGATGGACTCTTTGCAGTCTAATGGAAGCTCAATGAAGATATTGAGATTTTTCTTGCTGGATGGATCCTAACAGTTATGCTATATTATAAATCTTAATTGTCCTACTAATTATTAGTTTAGTTTTTGATAGGGCTGACAATTACAACTCAAAACCCGTTAACCCACCCAATCCGACTTGAAAATCACCCAACCCAACCTGACTTGAAAATATTCCTGGGTCAAAACGGGTCGACCCGTTTTGACCCAACCCATTTTAACTCATAAATTTTTTGTTATGCAAATGTATGTTTTTTGGTGGAAAATGTGGGGTGAGAATGGTCTACCCATTTCGACCCGTTACCCGTTCTGACCCAACCTGTTTCAACTCAACTCATTTCAACCCATTTAATATTTGGGTCGTAACGAGGCACGACCCGTTTCGACCCGACCCATAACCTACACACCCAATCGTCAGTCCTAGTTTTTTTATGCAAGGAGACACGAAACAACTAATTGCATTGTTGGTAGCATGTATGACGTGCTTTAAAACAACTAAGACTCTTTGTTTTACGGAAAATTACTTCTGAAAAACATTTTCTTCACTTTTTGGTGTTTGATATGCTAGGAAAATGTAGTCAACGTAAAAGCTTTGTCGAGTCAACCAAATATGAGTCTTTTTTTCCGGAAAATGACTAACGAATTCATTTTTCATAAGTTATTTTTCAAATGTTCGAGCACCCCCTGCCCCCTTCCACAATTACACATATTTACATACACACATAATATTTCATTCAACAAATAAATTATTTAGAAATATAAATGGAGTTTGTGCACACTATTTATAAATTATAATTTTAATAAATACTCACTACGTCCTAAAATTAGTGTCAACTATATTATTTAGGGGCGTCCCAAACATTGTCCATTTTCTTTTAAAACATTTTTTATACCAATTATCAATTTTTTTATTTGTATTTGTGATATTAAAAAAAGATGTACCTTAATTATTTGACATCACTAATGATAAACTAAGGGTAAGGAAAATTACTTAATGTTCAACACTACATTATAATATTAAAATATACTTTTTATATTTATTCATATATTGTTTTCCGTAACATTTTTCGTACATTTGTCAAACATCCGAAAATATGTTTCCTTCATATTTTCAAAAGATTTACCAAACACCTGAAAATGATTTTTTTTTTCATTTTTCCAAAAGTCATTTTCCGTGAAATAAACGGACCATAAGGGTTCGTTTGGATGCATTGATTTTGGATTCAATAAATATTCAAATGTAAATAATGTGGAACTAGTGATGCTCCCGTGCGTTGCACGATTTGTACAATGATATAAAATTATATACTCAATTAAAGTTGAAGAATATACAATTAAAAAATTTAATATGAAAATATAAAAAAATTAATAAAGAGTAAAATTAAAGATAGATCACATAAATTTGAAAAAGTAATTATAAATTTATTTAGATGTATTTCCTTATTCAGAAAGGGAGGATTTTATGGAATTCAACCATTTTCGTCATTCGTTAAGTCAAACATTGATAATAGACATGTGTCTTTAAATGACAAAATTTGATGGAGATAATAGTTTATGATATTTCGTTCTAATGTAGTAGTTACAAAAAAAAGGTTGGTTATTGAAAATATAAATATATAAAAATACATTTTATGTCCTCACATTCTCTTCCTTCTTCATACCTCGTTCTTCTTCATTTTGAGTTTGTGTGTATGATTCAAAATAAATTTACTTTTGTATTTGTGCTACTGTGCATATACTGTTTGATGAAAGGTCTAAATATAAATTTATTCGTTTTTTTTTTAAACTCGATGCATCAATTTTGAAAGACAATGTATCATTTGTAAATTGTGATGCGTCGATTTAGATATGGGATGTAGGTAAGATGCATTAATTTTGAATCATATGTTGATTGTGTACATGAAAGAAGAGAGTTGAAGGTTTGGTACATTACGATTTAAGGCGTCATACATAAATTAGATTATGTGATTTAAATTGATGAATTGATTAAGTGATCCGTATGTGCCTTCGGTTCATTAAGAGTCATAGTCTTTTCGCTCTAAAAGTGTCCTTTTTAGTTTAAAAAAAAATTGTAACGGTTGAAAATTTTACATAGTGGACGGATCCGAATTTCATCCTAAAACAAACAACAACAAAAAATACTCAAAATACTCAAAATTTCACGTTACCCAAATTTCTCCATTTATTCCATCCAAATTATTATTACTTTAATGAACAACAAATATTACTCTAATTATAACCAATCTGGCCCAAAAAAATCTCAAACACTTGTCATATAGATAAAGAGCTTCTCACTCTCTAATCTAAAAACCCCACCCCCACTCACTCTAACATATATACACACCGCCTCACTCTCACTCTTACTCAATTAAGTCGTCTAAAAGGTCACATTTCTTATTTTTATAACATTAAACCTAGGAAATTCCTCCGGCGAACATGAGATAATGACTTTTCATCTCTTCAAACCCTTCGTTTCAACAATTCATCCGCCAACTTTCCCCAACCAAAATAGAATCAGATCAAACCAATTCGTAGCAAGGTGCGTTAGATTTTTTTTATAAAGTATTCAACTTTTTATTTCGATTTTTTTAAAATCTTAGAGCTTAATTTTATCTAGTGAACTGGAAAAATATGGCTTATAATAAGATCCAAGTACTTATGCTTCTTTACCTAATTATTTTTTAAAATACGGTTTAAATAAGTCGAGTTTTTTATAATTTCAGTATTTAACGTTATACCCAATTTTTTATATTTTGAGTATAGAAAAAAATATAGATTTCAAATTTTTAGATTTGTATTTTGAAGATCTATTTTTTTAAACATTTTTATAATTAAAATACATTTATTTTAAATCGCGTATCTAATGTAGTTGTTCACTTCAAAATTGACCTATTTGTAGTCATTAATTTATTAGTTTTTCGTCTCTACATTTCAAATTCCTTTGATTTAATTAGATTTTACTTATAAATGTTCATTATTTTGATTTGATAAAACCAAAATTGAGAAATTTATAGTCACAGTGCATATTAATAAATAAATATAAATATATATTGGTTACCAATAAATCTGTATCAGTTTGAAAATCATTAAATTGTATTAAATTTAGTACATACACTTGAACATGAGGTTTATTAAATTATCGTAATTTATTCCCTACATCTTTAATCCTAGGCATTGCATATGTTTAAGTTATTTATTGATTACAAATGTACCCTGAGAATTTAATAATTTCACATATATAACTGTTTTCAGTTTATTTTAGCTTCATGATCTCTAGAAAAAAAAAGGACCAAGTACATGAGATCCTAAGCAATCGAAATAAAAAAGAATACATTAAGTATTACATTTTAAAATATACATTTTGCAGGTTTGAAAGATACCTTTACATTATAAAATATACATTTTGCACGAAAAACCGTTGAGTTATCTAGGCTTATCCTTGGTCTGGCTGATGTCTTTAAGTAAAATGAGAGAGGGAGTCATTTTATATAGATTTCTTCTATATTGGTATGTTATCCTCAGTTGTTTTTAGCAATGATGTTCAACAAACAAAATTGTAATAAATTTATAATGATCTTATCTTTGAAAACTGCTCGAGAAGATAAAAGTTAAGGAACTGTCTAATTCCCTTAGGCGTCCAATTACAGCCGAAAAAATTAATATTCAATAATAATTCATGTAATTGTTTTGATAATTTATTCATTTATCATTCAATTGATAAACGATTATTAAATTCAACAATTGAAATAAATAATTATTTATTAGCTCATTGAAATTTCAATATAGTTAAAAAATCATAACTATTTTTTATATTGTCAGATGTGAATGATGTTGAAATAGTTTGGTATATATAGTTGTCAATTGTCTCAAGTTAAAGAAAGAAGGTCAAAAGTTTTCAGATTTATTTATCTAATTAATTTTGATTACAAATTCGTTTTATTTTCCAATGCATTAATGACACATATACAATGTAGAAGTATTGTCATTTTTGGAAAGTGTATTTTGGTGGGAATTTTCCAAAAATCGCACCTCTCCTTTTATATATGTATAGATAGATTGTATTTAGAAATGAATGTGAAACTTTTATGAAATGTGTCAACAAAATTTATTTACTTTAGTTTTGGGTAGTGAAGTGTTTGTGTTCGTTCAATGTATAACAATTTAATAAATAATGTAAAGAAATTTTTGATAGTAAAATTAATGTGTCAGCGTAGCATACTCTTGAGTCTTGATTTTTTAGTTTATTAACTAATAACTAATTAATGGTACTATCAATACATATATAAAATGAGAGGAGTAAATAATGGGAATATCCCGTAAAAAGTGACTTTCCAAATTTAAAAATATTTATAATTTATATATTTGTCATTTTTTTAGAAATTGAATTAAAAATCAATTAATGAAGTTGACAACAACTTTTCAGATTCAAATGACTTTACAAATATCTTTAGTGCATTTAATGTAAACAAATTGTATAACATTTAATATAGTTTAATATGATTTACGAAATGGTAAAATATACAATATCAAAATAATATCAAATATTGAATAATTGATTCTATGTCCGATTTCACATTTCTTTTTTTAATTTTATATTTTTACATTTATAATTGGCATATTGGCTTCTAAATCTTCACCACAGTAATATAATCTCCAAAAAATAAGATTATATGATGAAACAGTCGATTCAATATAAATTATTTGCCACCATTATTAATAATAATCTTAACAAATAATTACAACGCAGTATTATTCAAATCAGTATAAAATCATAAATCAAAGTAACATAGTTACTTCTCACCACTAATGAATTAATTAATTGTTTACTAAAGAAATATTTCTGGTAAACATCCAAAATAATGATAATATTTTTTTCGTTTAGTAAAAAACGAATTACATTAACAGGCTTACTAAGTAATGTATTGTTCAAGATAGAATATTATCATTATCTCATGAAATCTTTAATATTTTAATTAACTTTATTTAAAAGTTATTCATCAATGTAATAAGAAATATAAAAGATAGATGTCAAATAAATTTGTTAATAGACAAAGACAAATTATGTGACGACCCGACCCGGACCCCAATGCGAGATCCCGAGTCGCGCCGTCCAAATAATCAATAACACAAGCATGCATAAGTAGGATTATAAAATTCATGTGGCGCAACATCGCATACGAATAGCAACTCGGCTACACTTGGCCGGAAAAACAACTTAAAATAAACAAGTCTTCGGCGACGTTACAGCCGGAACCCAACAACTACTCCTACAATATTAACACATGCTTATAAAACCTCAACGGCCACAACATGCCGGAGACAACAACGACAATAATTAAACGAGCTTTAGCGGAAGAAACTATAGTGAACCATAAACATATAAACAGGCTCGACATGTAAGTCGGCATACAAAAGATTACAAGTGTTAAACCATAAGTTAACTACAACAACAAAATCCCAAGCCAAGTCTACATGACTTGCTTCCCAACGTCCTTTCCAAAATAAAAGGCTAATCACAAAAGTCCAAAAGAGCAACCTTGAGAATACAAACAACCCAACGTGAATAAAGCGAGTCTATCCCGGACCGTCTCCTCGGCTCGGATCTAAGGAAACAAAACAAACAAATAGGGTAAGTCGAAAGACTTAGTAAGTTACTAAAATGCATGATCATGTTATAACATGGCATTTATCACAATTATAATTCACGTTCATCATATAGCACCTAGCACATTATTCACGTAAGTGCAAGGAAATAAATCATACAAGTAGGATATGATATAGGCGTAGCTCTGCAAAATAGTTTGTTAACCCAATATCGTGAGTACGATGCTCGTGACTTGCATCGATATACCGAACTCCGCCGGCTAATAGCGACGGTGCCTACGCACGTATTGTTACGGCAAAGGGCTACTTCCCCATTGCGGCTGATGGAGGGTGTGTGAGGTCCTGTGCGGCGATCCATAGCGAGCACGAATCTCTCAATTCGTGAAGGCTATACATCGTCCTACCCTGACATAAAAATCAAACCAAAGAGTGCCAGCTGGACTTAATGCAATGCACAAGTAGATGTTTACTCGTTAAGACCAAATAATGATCGAATTCGACAAGAGCGAACTCGACCGACCAAGTAGGGTATAAATATCTACAATAAATCAAGTCAAGGCAATCAATTGCTCATAACCAAATAATCACAACGGGTTCAATTGCACATAAATAAACTCAACTTAAAATTGAGTAAACTTGACCAAACGGTGTCCAAACTTCGTAGGGATTGAAATTAGGGTTCAACATGTTCAATTCTTCCCCAGAGTCGACTGGTTGAGTCTTTCTCTAAATTCCCAATTTAGGGTAATTGAAGCTATGTGCTTCATAACTCAACCTAGGTCATTTCTAAGCTTATCTAGGTTATAAATTCACAAAGGCATTATAATGAGATTCATGTTCATCATAGAGTCCAATATTGAGGATAGAACACATATAACATAACAACATATAATGTAGGCTCAATTTAGGCCATTCTCACATAACAACAATTCCATCAACAAATACAATACATGTTTCTAACATGTTCAAAACCATAAATAAACAAGATGCAAGAGTATTATAAACACTCATAGTCAAGAAATCCTCCTATTCATGCTCCTAGCAAGTTCATAATTTCAAAATACAAGTAGAAGGCATAGGAAGCATATAAGTGTCCTCATTGACCTCAATCACCATAGGCTTTGTTTCCTTAGGGTCAATGAGAACTAAAAGAAGAAGAAGAAGAAGAGTAACTTACTTGTTCTACACCAAAGAAAGCAAAGAAAGAAACCAATCGGTTGGAAACGACCCTCTCTTCGAGCTCTACACTTTTGATGAAGGTAGCTTGGGTAAATGAGTGAAGGATCAAGGAAGATGGAGATGAGAGCTTCAAGAAGCCATGGGAGAGTCTTGGAGAAGAGAAATCCCGTTTTTGAAGAGTGAGGGAGAGAAATGAGAGTCAAAATCTGCAAGTGTGGTGTATATTGGTTCAAAAACTGAGTGGGACAAGTGTCATGACAATGTGGTCTCTTAAAATCTGATTTTTGTGGGTTTAATGATCACTAATGTTCTCTTAATCCATCCATAAAACATGTTACTAATGTTAGGACACAAGTAATAAGGGTTAGGGAGGTTTAGGTGGGGTTTAAAAAGGGTTTTGGATAGGGGTTTAAGGGTAGAATTCAAGAAACAACGAAACAGGACAACCCAGTCTCGGGGACCTTGCGGTCGCATGGTCCCCCTACCCTGCGACCGCATCCCTCCGGATGCACAACACCTCACTTTTCGTCTACCTTGCGGGGGCAAGGTCATTTCACCTTGCGAGGGCAAGCCCGGCAGAACCAAAATGGCTCAAAACTCAACCTAAAATACCCCCAAACACTTAGCCAAATCAAGGGGGTTTCAAACCCCAACAAAAATGAGTTTAAAACTCATCACAAGCACCCTCAAACAACACCCGAACAATCCAAACGAAGGAGGGAAAGAAGAAGAACCAAACAAGCAATTCAACCGGCGATTCAACAAGCATGCAAACATGATTCTAAACATGCTAAGGGCTTCATGAATGACTTATGAATGTTTCTAAAACATTTATAAACTAAGTAACACGCTCACAATCAACAAGAAAACATGAAGGCAAGCACACAATGTACATACAAGAATACGGTGCGTTACAAATTAGTAAAAGAACACATGCATTAAATTAATGTTTTTTCATGGAGTATATAAAATAATTGTCAACCATAGTTATTTGCAACCGTATGAAGTGTATAAACTAAATGCAATAAATATTTTGAAACAAATCATTTTGTTTAGATGTTTTGAAGGTTAATTTATGAGTAATATGAGCAGTTTTATGAAAAGTTTAATTATTCTTCATTCTTATAAATTTTAGGTTCTTATAGTTCTAAAATTTAAAGATTTTTAGAGCCAGTTTGTTGTTCGAGGTGCTTAGGTATTTTTATTATTCTAAAAAAATGTTTTCTATATATTATAACAAGTTTATTTATCAATAATATCAATAAATTATATAACAGCCAGATTTCAAATAATTTACTCAATTCAACAGTAATATAAACATACATAATTATGACACATTATGAAATCTACGGACAATTTTATATAGATTAGTAAATAGAAAAGACCAATTAGTAACCGAATATCTACAATAAATTTACTCTTAATATTTACTTGCCACCGATAATGGTAATAGTCCAGAAAAATAATTATTGTATAAAGTATCAGCATATGCACTACTCCTATTGTCATTCAAATATTTTGTGTTTAACCGTCAAATACTTATAAAAATTCAAGCAATTTTATATGTAAAATCTATAGATTGGACATAGGCTAAGGTTAGATTGAACAAATAATTGACAAATTTATAAGAAAATAAATATATATCTGACCCAAGGGGTGAGAGAGATGACAAAACTAGGGGTCACACTTACCTATCAAAAAATAGATAAATAAATAAATAAATATGTATACATACATACATACATACATACATACATATATATATATATATATATATATATATATATATATATATATATATATATATATATATATATATATATATATATATATATATATATATTCTACTCCATTTTAATCAAATCTGAAACTAAAAAATAAAATTCTTAATATATTTGTTTAGCCTACATGTTTAAAAATCCAGGTCTAATATATGCAAAAAAAAAAAAAAATTTAACCTAAATTAACAAATAAAAATCTTAGTATATTTGTTCAGTCTACATGTTTAAAAATTCAGGTCTAATATTTGCAAAAAACTTTAACCTTTTAAAGTTAGTTTACAAAAGATATATATTTATTCAACTTAATCGGTAATAGGCCAAGGTTAATTTGAACTTTAATTTTACAAATATTTACCAAAATATACAGATCTAGGATGTTTTTCTCATTTTTCATCATATCTGAAGTCAAAAATTGCATAACTGATGTTTATTTTTCTATTTTTGTCAAAATTAAATTTATAAAACAAATGTCCAACATAAAAAGTTGGGATCAATTTTTTTTATCCATTTTGAAAAACAAATTGGAAAAAAAATCATATGCTTAAAAAATTTCTCAGATATGATAGATCTAAGTTTCTATTTTTATAAATTGTTTTTTAAAGTAAAGATGCATATTGATATGTACTTTGATATAATTAATTAACTATAAGATATGTATGTTTTTCATACTTAGTTAAATTAAACTCTTAATTTTTTAATAATAATTGAAATTCAAATTTGTATCATATAAATTTCTCTCAAAATTTTATTTAAAAAAATAAAAAAAGAAATCTAAGAAATCTAACTATGAAATGGTTTGAAGGTATTCAATGTTAGGGTTTATTGGGGGATGATGTAACTACATATTCCCGAAAAAAAAAAAGAAAAAAAAAAGGAAATCTAGCAAAATATCAACTTTCTGTTATAGGACTTCTCCCAAGGCACGCTAAGAATCTAGACTCAATAACTTTTGTTATATATTAAATAGTTGTATAAAAATTATGTTGCATAATATGTTATTCCTAATATTTTAGTGTTGAAGGTTCTGTTTAGAGTCTGTTATTTCAACTCAAATTCCTTTTTTTTTATTAGATATAATAAACAGTTTGATATTTGTCTATTTAATATCTATATCTATGCTATTAATGAGTCAGAGACGCGCTAAGGATCACTTACTCAACACACTGTGATGTATCAATTTGTTAATCACAATGCATCAATTTGAATCGCGACACACAAATTGGATTTGCATCCATAAATTGGTTTCAATTGGGGTTCTGATGCACAAATTGGATTCTCGATCCTTAAATTGGATTTTCTTTTATGGATTGCGATGCAAAATCGATGATGCTTAAAATCCCGATGTACAAATAGGATTCGATTTGTGCATTGTGATGCAAAATCAATGCATGAAATGATACTTTGCGCGCACGTATTCGGTTTATTAAGGTTATCGTAGTACTTCTCCCAAAAAATGCTTTGAAAACTTTTAAAAAGGGGATGACCTAATTTCACGCAAAAAAATTTGCTCACCCCTAATTGTCGTTGTGGTGTGTAATTTATATCTTTCAAAATGAAGGGATTGGGTCAAGGACATATCGGACACATCTAAATCTTTTGTATTTTAATTGTTGAAATAGTATAATTAAAGATAAGTCAGTCCAAAATTTTATCTTTTTTTGTTTTTGTCTTTTTTTTTATAATGGAAATGTTGTTTTTTTTAAAACATATTTATACTTATGAATTTTTAAATGAAATCAAATGTTCTATAAATGTTAATCATTTATTGAATAAATGTTGGAACTTCGATAATATTGCTAGGTAACGTATATATCATAATCTTAATCTTTGCGTTAAAATTATTTAACTAATTTATATATATATATCGAATTTATAATATTTAGTTACAATTATTTGTCTAATTTGTTAGCATTAATTTATTAATTTATTTTTATTTATATCAATGGTTTAGTTATTTTATTTACTTCGAATTTTATTATGTGTTAGTAATAGTCGTAATAATTGTACATGTTCAACGACAAATGTTGTATGTAAAGAAATATTTCAAATTTATAATAACTTTTTCAAATTTATGTAATTTTCTTTCTTTTATTTTACTGTTTGTTATAGTTTATTTATTTTGCTCATATTAAAGTTTTTAATTATATATTATTTAATTTCAATTGAGTATATAATTTTACATATATATACAAATCGTACAACGCACGGATGTATCACTGATATAATATATATTGCTGACGTTGCAGTCATTTTTGGTTTGTTAAATATTGAGGAATCCTCGAGTCCCAAGAGGTTGAATGGTCAAACTTGGCAACTTAAACTACTTCCTATTCACTTCATAAGAAAAATTAGTTCAATCACAATCACAAACAATCACTCTGAAATCACAAATATGAGGAAACAACAGCAAGCAATAAGCTCGAGGGAAATGTTCACTTAGTAAAACCTAATGAAATCCATTGCTCTATCTATAATACAATAGACCTCATACTTACATATATATAATTAATTAAAGTTATTGAGAAGTTGAGATTAAATTATCTTTAAAAATTAATGGTTATGATTCATCCTCACATTCACATGTGTGAGAATAATTATCCACTTTTAACTCCCAATTACAAAGGCACTCCCTACAATTAATATTATAATCAATCATCTTTGAGTTTTTACAAAGTCACCCCCTACAATTAATATTATGAGCGGTCATGGGTCAGTTATATATAACTCAATTATAGGTCGAGCTTAAAATTACACTTTCTATTTAGACATTGTCATTTCAATTGACGAAATCATATATACTAGCACCGTGTCATAGGCACGGGGACGCATGTAACGCCCCAAATTCGGTACCGACACCGCGGTCCCACAATTTGACCACGTCACCAATTCTAAATACTAACTCACAAAATATTCAAAATAAAACATTCACATTTTCCTATCCAAAATACATAACGGTCTAATACAGATTCCAAAATATAATAACCACCATAAATCCCAAACAAACGTTTAATCCTTAAAAAAAAAAAAAACTATCAAATCTAATAAATTAATCTTGACCGTGTCACTCTTCAAATGATCCACATGATCCCAAAGAAATTTCACATTTTACTTATGACCTGAAGAAAAATAGAAAAAGGGTGAGCGAACAATGCCTAGCAAGTTCATATACAACCTCTCCGGTTTCTAAGGAGGAGTTGACCACAAAAATAAATTTCGCCAAGGTCAAATGATTTTAACCAGACCAAAAACTGCATTTATCGGATAAATAAACAATAAAATTGAATACAGTGGTAAATAGGAGTTCCAAATAAAAGATAAAGCTCAAAATAAATACGAGATATTCATTTGTCGCCAACCGTCCCATTCCAGTTGGAAACAAAGAATACCCGCAGATTCCATGATCATTTAAATGGTCAATTCGACCTGACTAACTGCCCTAATGGGCCTGAGCCCAAAGGGCCTAAACCTACAACGGGCCTAAAGGTGTATCCGGATAACCTCACCACATGTTACGTATTTCAAAGTTCACAAATGTTACGTATTTCACGTAACAACTTATTTTACTTAGTGATCACGGAGGAGTTCCAAATAAAGTCAAATGTCCAAAAATATGCAATTCTTTTTTTTCAACGGATTGATATTTCAAAGAAGTCAAACATGTGTTACAAAAGTTTCAAAATTCGGATTATGAACAAAATAGGTTCGACGGAGTTCAAAGCAAGTATCGGTGAATGCCGAACATGGGTTTACAAAGAGAGCGTTATGCCAATAAAGTTATAACGGAAGTCTACTGAACAAAATTTGATGATCAAATAACTTAAAGGAGTATAATCCCTTACCTCAAAACGAAGCTTCGAAATCAACTCTTACGCAAATAAGCGGCTACCCGTGCTAGCTCAAATCTAAATTTCAATAACCAAAATTATTACATTTAAATAACAAATGAACTTTTAAATAAATAAATTATACTCCCTCCGTCCCTAAATAATCGTCTGGGGTGATCCGGCGCACAGTTTAAGAAAAAGTAATTGACTTGATTATTTATATTGGTTTAATGTGTAGTTTCCTTTAATGTCTATGTATATGTGGCTCATAATTAAAGTAGAGTGAAAAAGTAAGGATAAAGTGGTAAAAGTGATGTTCTAAAAAGGTAAGTTTCAAAGTGGACAATTATTTTGGGACGGACGAAAAAGGAAAGAAGGACGATAATTTAGGGACGGATGGAGTATATATTTTTTTAATTATTATATCACTCCTAAATACAACTTCAAACCTCACCTTTATCTCCTCCCTACCACCCGTCCACTCACCAACTTTCTCCTTTTTCTTTTTTTTTTTTTTTTTTTTTGAAAAGACTACTTAGTTAACACTCATAACACCTCCCCCTACCTAGCCTACCCAGCCTATCACCATCATCTCACCCGTCCCCTCATACCCTTTCTCATCTTTTTTTTTTTTTAAACCAGCGACCACCCTTCACCTTCCCTCTCTCTTATTCCCTCATTAATCTTTCTTTTTTTTATTTCCTTTTCCCAGTGCACACTCCTCTTCCTCTACAACCTCTGCAACTTGCGCACTCTCTTATTATTATTATTTTTTCCTTTGTTCTTCACGGCAACAACCCACCGACGTCCCTTCTAAAATTAACCCAAGCTCTTAAACAAACTTAGTTCCGCCAAAGGATCACACAACCAAGATTACAATCAATAAAATAAAGGATAAAATAATTTTTTGGTCCCTTAACTATACCGATTTTATGCGTTTGGTCCCTGTATTTTTTTTGTAATGTATTTGGTCCTTAAACTCAATTTTTGTTAAGAGATTCGCCCCTCATAGAGTTACCGTTAGTTTTGACGTTAATTTTTTAAAAATCCCAAATTTGCCCTTACGCTTGGGCATCTTATGAAACCCTAAATTTAGTCTCAATCTATCCAATGTCCGACAAACCACACTGACTGGGGTTGGCGTTATGATGGGGGATGAACCGGGTTGCTTGGTTTTTGGGCGGTAGAAGACGGGATGATTTATATAAATACTGAGAGATAACAGATCTATAGCTTTCCTGCCTCCCGCCAAGCTCATCACCTGCATCTATGGTAATTCCAAAACCCATATCAATCTATCTCTCTCCCAACACTCCATTTCCAACCATGGCCGCCTATCTCTCATTCTCCGGCCTCGCTCACCCCATCTCCGACCAAAGACCACGCTCGCCGCCGTCCTTCCACCAAGTCCACCTCTTCCGTCGACTTCCCGCCATTCTCATTCCCTTCCAGATCGGCGAGTCTCTCTCTCTCCATCGACGGCCAAACTCATCGCCTTCTCTACGTCTCTCTTCTCCATTACCACTGATTTTGAAGTCAAAGTAAATGAAATCTCAATTCCAAAGAACCATTTTAGAAGACCTTGAAGCACGACAACAAGATGGGCACTTGTGCCCCGACTGAACTGTAATCGCTTTCTCCACCACTCTTCCAAAGTGCAATGCCGACCACCTAATCTCGAGTATGGCAAGCATGAAGAGTGTCACCGTGATGGCTAGAAGGTAAACGAGGAAGGTTACATTGAGTGTTTGAACTATGAATTGACCAGAGAAGAGAGAGAGTGCCTTTGGGAGAAAGCAAAGAGACAATGAGAAAAAAGGAGGTAAAGGGATAAATTCCAACATTTAGGTAAGCAATCCTTTCGTAAACTTCATTTTAGAAGCGGCAAAAAGAGCATTATTTCGAGAGAAGAATATCTCAAAGAACCAAGAGTAGAACGATGGAGACGATCGGTGAGATTAATTGGAGCAATCCACGAAAGGCATCCCTCTTTGTCACACAAGAAATAGATCTCCATCCCCTATTGCTTTTCCCTTTTTCTTTTTTTTTTAATTTTGAACAATTAACATTACTAAGGGCAAACTTGAAATTTCACAAAAAATTTGACGGCAAAATTGACGGTAACTCTATGAGGGGCGAATCTCTTAACAAAAATGAGTTTAAGGACCAAATACATTACAAAAAAAATACAGGGACCAAACGCATAAAATCGGTATAGTTCAGGGACCAAAAAATTATTTTATTCTAAAATAAATCTCTTACCTCAATCATAATTCGATCTCGTCCGCCGGAGACTCAGTGCGTCGTCGGTTTCTTCAACCTCGAGACTTCACGAAGACTCCTTCCGCACCCTCTCTCACAGCTTTCTAAATTTATGTTCTAGATTTTGAGTACAACCCACCCATGGCTATCACCCCTTATATACCCACAGCTTCCGTCTGATGATCTTCCTTCACTAATTGCACGGCATAACTCCTCGTCCGTTTTGGCAAAGCAACGGCAATCTCCTTCAAGGAACGACAGATGAGCAGTGTCCTCTGACTTACCCCATTTACTGTTGCTTTCAACCCATTTACAATTAGCCCCCTCCTACTATTAGCAGTTTAATCATTCTCCATATTAATTATTATAATCACCATTATTATTATTATTATTATTATAGTTGTTATTATTATGATTATAATTGTTATTATTACTTTTGTAATTGTTATTATAATTATTGGACCATCGATTGGGCTCAAGCCCAACCACAAATAAATAACTCAATTATGTACTAAAATTAAATGGGCTCAGTATTGATTCACTAATAGACCCAAATATTAATTTCTTTCAAACTTGGTCAACCATAAATATCGGCCCAAGATAACTAAACTAATATAGGCCCAAGTTTATTTATTCTAATTAAATAAAATAGGGGGAATTTCAAGTGGGTACAATTTTGAAAACATGTTTTCATCTAGAACCATCAATTTTTTGGACATTTCATGTAACTACAAATTGCTTGCCAAATGACAAAAATGCCATTAATGAAAACTCTGATGCCAAAAAATCAATCTGATGCCAGGCATCAGAAATCAACCTGATGCCAAAATCAATCTGATGCCAGGCATCAGAAATCAACCTGATGCCAAAATCAACCTGATGCCAGGCATCAGAAATCAATCTGATGCCAAAATCAACCTGATGCCGGGCATCGAATCAACCCGATGCCGCATCGAGAACTTGTGAAAGCTTGTGCGATTCTTGTACAAGAGAAAGAGATTGGAGTGATGATAATAGTATCTGTTTTCTGATCGATTCGTATATATATATATATATATATATATATATATATATATATATATATATATACACACACAAATACATATACATATATATATATATATATATATATATGTCTGTATATGCGCTCAAATCAGTTGACAAACATGATAACAACGAAGAGAGAGAAAGAGAGGGGAGAATGAGCAGAATCTCGTGAAGATAGATCTTGGCATCAGATCGTGAAGAAGGCAGCGGCGAGGAGGCGAGGAGAGCGGGAGCCGAGCATCGAAACCAGATCTTGGCATCAGATCTGATGACAAAGGCGAGCATCCCATCTCTCACCCCAGTCGCCGCTTCTGCTACCACCACCACCGCCATACCACCAAGAACCCCATTTTACAGACCTTTGCCAAAGTCGTATCCACCACCATCACAGTCGCCGCCTATGGATTTCTACACTATCCCTTCATTAGTAACAGCTGTCTCCGTACATGAGACACTAACCCCAATGACTTCCGGACCAAGATTTCCCAAGAAAAAGGGAAATGTTCCTCGAGCCAGCAGCAGAAAGAAGGAGTAGACGCAAGTTTGGAGGAAAAAGAATATATCAATAATGACGAACCCCCTCGCAGATTAGTTGTTAGATTTTTTAGACAGAGAAAGGTTCGTTGATAGATTTTTTAGTCTTCGGTGTTGATTCTGAAAGGGAGGAATTGAAGTGAAGACGGGAATTGTGTTAATTGGGGGCAGTAATGTATTTTTATCCAAAAAATGTATCTAAAAGATATGTCTAAAAAATAGCTGGATTGATTTGAAAACATGTTTTTAAAAATGTACCGGCTTGTAATTATTCCAATAAAATACTTATTAAAATTAGGGATATTACAACGCAAATCTAGTGTCTTATATATACTGTCGAGTTCCAAAAGAAAGAATACATGTTTGAAAAGTTTATAAAATTAATATCAGAGTTGGTTATTATTATTACCATAACATAACATTTGAGTAGAGTCGATATATTAATTTTAAATGTAAATGATAAAGTTGAATTGATGAAAGTAGTTTTTTTTAAAGACTGTCTTACGGATATTTTTTGTAAGACATATAATCTTTACCCGACTCACCATGTATTGATGGGTTAAGTTGGGAGAGAATAGAGTTACGTCTTACGAATTAAGATACATAAGACGACCTTACATGAAACATACTCTCTTTTAGATGGATCTTGACCTTCAAATTTCTAAAATTCGGAATTAGACATGCTAAACGACAAAGCTATGCTTAAAAAACGTTGACTACGAATTTTGGATTAGGCACACTCAATTTTGATAAATATAGACTTGAGTTTCATGGGGTTGTGCATGTATAACAACTAGATCAAGAACGAGTCACGACATAAATAGAGTATTTCTACTTGACAATAAGCGCATATAAGTAACAAATCTTTTTGAGCAATCCTAGCTCAGACAACTTCATACAACTGACAAACCCTGCCCATACCAAAGATCATAGAAAATGTGTTGAGCTAGTACATGTCAAGGTCCAATAATCATGAATAAATGTCAGTAGACACCAATATTAAATTACTCCCTCCGTTCCTAAATTATCGTCCTCCTTTCTTTTTTTGTTCATTCCAAAATAATTGTTCATTTTTTGAAACTTATCTTTTTAGAACATCATTTTTACCACTTTACCCTTACTTTTTTATTCTACTTTAATTATGAGCCACATACACAATGACATTAAAAGAAACTACACATTAAACTAATATAAATAATCAAGTCAATTGTTTTTTCTTAAACTGTGCGCCGGATTAATTAGGACAATTATTTAAGGACGGAGGGAGTATTAATTAACTCACCTCGGCGGCGATCACAAGCACGATCACAATCCTGTGGCAAACTGACATTTGACCATGTGGTGAGCTCTCATTGGTCGTCCAACCTTGAGCCTTTGTTAACATCCAATATTCTTCATTGTCCACTCCTTTCAAATATAGAACAAGTGAAGTGACAGCCAAAATAAGAAATAATGCCAAATCTAAATTAGTCTAATCTGGCTAGCTCCTTAAACGCTTACTGACCTAATTAGTATTGGAGGAATATCACATGTCGCCCTTGTGATCCTTATTTCGTTTTGACCTTCCTGCAAGTTGTAGTATATAAAATTAATTATCAATGGAAAACGGATATATTTACTCTTTTTGGCGTTGAATAAAACTATAGTTTTAATTTTGTACCGTAAAATATACTTTTCGTTTTAGGTAGAGAATATACTATTTTATTTTGAAATATTTTATTTAAAGAATCCAGTTTTAAAAATTAAGTCATAAAATGTTATTTTATTACTAATAAACTACTAAAAATATTAATCTCTTAATAAAATTAACTTTTAAATCGGAATTGTTTTCCCGAAACAAAGGAAAGAGTATTAATTTATCCATGTTGCTAGTTGATACTACAAAAACTCATAATAATTATGAATAACGGTATTACCTTATTCATATAAGGAGTTACAATTAAGGTTGCATTAGAAGTAGCAGTACAAGAAACCTTTATAATGAATGAATCATACTAAGGAAAGAATTATACAAGAAAATGAACTATATACAGTAGTTACTTCTAAATAATAATTACAAATAAATAAATGAATAATTAAAACATTATTCTCTAATATGCTTTGGCAAGATGGAAGCGTAGGCGAATAAGCGACTTGGCAAGTGCATCGACCAATTGATCAGTCGAGGAGATATAGGAAATTCGTAAAAGCCCATCCTGAACTTGTTGTTGAATGAAATGAAAATTCAGAGCTACATGCTTCATGCGAGTATGGAAGACAGGGTTGGAGCACATGCTAGTGACACCCACTTTGTCACAATAAATGACATATTGAGATGAGGTGATGCCCAGCTCGCCGAGGAGAGACATGATCTAGTGGACTTCGGGAGCAGTGGCAGTCACAGCTCGGTACATATTCAGCTTTAGTCGAGGAGTGAGCAATAGTGCATTGTTTCTTAAAGCTCCAAGAGATCGTGTTGCTTCGAAGATAAAGAATATAGGCACTGGTAGAAGTGTAGTCATTTTTGTTACTCGTCCCGTCAGCATCATTAAACGGATGGAGAGTTAGAAAAGATTGACGATAAAGTAGAATTCAAGCATCAATTGACCAGTATAAATAACATAAAAGCAGCGTTTGGCCATATTGAAGAGTCGGATCTTTATACCAACTTAATTGTATCGATATACCACTTTTCATCCCAATCATTGTATCCCAACTATTCCATCTTAAATGGTTGAGATGAAAAATGATCTGAGTGGTACACAAGGGTAACAAATTGATGCAAGATCGAACTCATAGAAGATGCTTCGGTGATCGATTACTTGAACTAAGAAATTTGTTAATTGCATATATATATATATATATATATATATAAGGGAGTGTTCGCCTAGAGGAAGCCCATGATGGACAAAGCGGAAGTGAGAATGTCGGCTTGAGTAGCAAACATTGGTGAGAATCCAATGCCAGAAAACCTAAGGGTTCCTCATCGTTAGTTCGTCCACGGAGGAGGTGAGTCGGGGCCTAAGATCGGTAGCGTAGTCGATGGACAACATGTGAATATTCTGTACTACCCCTTGTTGGTCAGGAGACGGAGGAGGCTAGGTTAGCAGAAAGATGGTTATCGGTTCAAGGACGTAAGGTGACCCTGCTTTTTTAGGCTAAGGGTAAGAAGGGATAGAGAAAATGCCTCGAGCCAGTATATATATATATATATATCAAAAGGAGTAAAAGACAGATACTATTATACTAAAAACTTCCATCGACTTAGGAGAAGAATATCCAGAAGTGGAATCCTAGTCAGGTTGTACCGGTGGCGTGGCTATCATCTTCGGACTTGGGTAGCTAGGCTGCACATGTTTTTTCGATACAAATAAGAATGTGTTGCAGGTTTGACTAGACTACTATTTCTAGTTTGCTAATTGGCAGTTGGCACTTGCTAGTTGCTACTCCGAACTACTTGTCAAAATTAGTCTTTGGTTGATGATTTCTATCTCACCCAAAAACATAAAACTTAAAACTACTCAAAAAAATAAAAAATAAAAAAAATTGTCCCTTTCCATTTACTTCAATTTTAGGTGAAGCAATAAAGATAGTTGTACATATTTTTTTCCCAAAGCTACAAATGGCTTAATCAAACTGGTCCTATATAGGCATTGGGAAGGATCTCAGTACCAGTGAGATATTTTCACTTATATTTAGCCGTATCATATTTCTTGAAAAAAGTTTCCCTTACGTTGGATTAATTAATTCTCTAAATTAATCTTTAAACTAGTGAAGCACCATGCGTTACACGATTTATACATGAGTATAAAAGTATGTACTCAATTAAAGTTAAATAATAGATAATTAAAAACTTTAATATAAACAAAGTAAATAATAAACGGTAAAATTAACGATAGAAAATCAAATACATTTAAAAATGTTATTATAAATTTTGGAATCATTATATATATATAGACAACATTTCTTGTTGAATATGAATGGGTATTATAACTATCATTATCAGCATATGAAATTAATACCCTTAGAATTAGTAACTTTAAACAAAGTGTTTGAATTTTAGTTGACTGTTGTGATCAAACACTTTTGTGTAAAAATTCAAGCTCATTTGTTTCTCTAACTCCTCTTCATTTTGGGTGACACTTTGTTTCAAATTTTGTTCCAAAAAACAGAAGACTTATTTTTCCAATTTTCTCAACGTCTTCTAACATCTCATTGTAAAAGGAAAGTGTTTAGTAATAATCTATATAATTGTATTTTTAGAAAAAAATCTTATCAAAAAACATATTTTAGGGCATAATTAATTTCAGCGAGATATAACACACTTTGAAAAGAACCCTAACACTTTTAAATTAAATAAAAGAGGCCATAATTTTTTTATTAAGTCAAATACATAGATAATTAATATTTTTTTGGACTTATTTTTAATTTATTACATAGAATTACATGTATAGATTTGTATATTACGTTGGATAAAATAACTTAAAATTAAAATATTTCTCGTTATAAGAATTTAATAAAATTTAAATTTATTAACAACATAAAAATTTTAAACTTATATTTCTACATTTTTTAATACGATTGTTCAAGATCAAAATATCTTACCCATATTTTTCTTCAAAATATGTAAGATAGATGATACTGAACCAATAACTTATATGATCTAATAAGATACTTACTATTTATTTTCTGATATTAAAGCTAAAATGATTTATAGCTAGATACTCCTCTTGTATATCCTTTTTCTATGATTTTGATGTACTAAAATTAAAAGTTTACGTATTTGTTTTAGATAATGGGAGATAAATGTGTTTATCGAGGTAAATTTTGTTAAACAAACACAAATCGCCAAAGTGATTTT
>JABEVN020000793.1:0-28118 GCA_013146195.2 Codonopsis lanceolata | reverse complement strand
CTCTCTCTCGCCACCACGAGCTATACTCTAACGAGGCCTATTAGAACTAGCTCCATGCCAAGTTCTACATAATACGCCTACAAAAGAACACTCGTTAATAATCCCTCGACAATAAACCCAACCCAAACAAGGCCAAGGAACCTATCCTCGCGAAATAGCTAACCTATAGCTCGATATTAACCGTGATAGCCTCGACCCGACTCCAATGCGAATCCCAAGGTCGTGCCATCAAGACAAGATAAAAGATCGACAAGCTAAGCGTAGTGGATGCGAGTCAAGAGTTTAACCAACAAACTCTAAACAGGAAGTAAAGCCATAACGAAAACCGAATAACCAAAAACTAAAATCATGAAGCTTAATCATAAGTGGGACCAAAGTCTATAATAATAAACTAGGAGTACAAGGTCCGAGAGACGACTATCTCTACAAATCTATTTACTCTCGCGTGACGCAACATTGCGCACGACAACAACCCATCGGCAACCTAATGCCGGCGAAGCAACAAGATCCCAACCACGATAAGCAACAACTCTACGGTATAACGTCTTGGGAGGAATAAATCAACTAGAAAGAGTAAGAGATAAAATGCTAACCACTAAACCAATGTCTCGACTACAAGTTGTCAAGGGAGGCAAATGCAATAACATAATACTAGAACAATCGAGCTAAAACCTTGCTCTGAAAGATAACGGAATAACTTCTAAATATACAACACTTCGGATTCCGAACCAATTCGGCTCCCAAAAAAAACAATAATAAGATGCTAACTTAACTACCCAGTAAAGTTTACATAACTTCACATCCGTATCTCACAAGATAACAAATACAATAATACTAATAACCCCAAGCTATCGCCCTAAGACCACCTATTATCGATCAGGTTTCTAAGCTTCAACGCTGCACTAACGAGCTGCATCGCAGAAGACTAAGGAAAACAAACACACGAAATGAGTCATAATGACCCAAAGAAGTTACTAAATCTTGCAATCGTATGGCATAGCATGACGTGGCATGGCATAATGCACAAGCATATATATAATCATGGCATCTTAATCGTGTACCAACAATAAACTTGTATTAATTCACCAAGTAACTTAAACTTCATAAACCATATAGCACATTATCTTTCATATAAGTGCTCATAGCAAGCCACATGAGGGATAAAGAAGTTACCCACATAGTGTCGCCGTTGTCTTTGGCTTCCCCGCAATACACATATTATACTTTATCTTTATCGTGCAACATCGATGCCCCAATGACGCCATCGACTTTTATCGAGAACCACTGATTTAGCTAGCAAGCCAATGCGACTTAAGGCGATACTTCGGCGGCAGTGGGCTACTTCCCCATTGCGGCCAACAATGGAGGTGTGTGTGAGATTCCGCGCGGCGATCATAGCGAGCACCGAATCCCATAATTCGTGAAGGCGATGCATCGCCCCACCCGACTTGATAAACAAACCAAATAATCCAAATAATGCCACTGGCTTTTATGAAATGCACAAGTAGATAATTACTCATGTTCAAACAAGAACCAAGATCGATCATAGCATGGGCACCAAATCAAGTAGGACATAAAGCTCTACACACCAATTTCAACAATGCACATATTTGCACATACTTAACAAATTCAACCAACTTATAAGTTTAGTCAAAGAACCACATAATGAGGTACTCATAATCCTCAAGTCATCACCAAATCGAAAGTAGCATATAAGCTCAAGAAATCACAATATGAGGTCTATAGCCTCCCTACTCGGATTAAACCAAAGACTACTATTTAGTCTAAGAACAACCAAAATCGAGACTTAGTGATTAGTCAATTCATAAAAGCAATAGACTCCAATCATAGTCCCAATCGTCATATATATATACTTGACGTTATTAAACCAATCTCAAGGGTACCAAAACCAACCCATAGTCATAATCTCGCAAGTGCTTTGATGTGCACGCCAAATTCCCTAAGAGAGAACTCATTCAAATAATCATTCCTTAAAGTAATACGAGGTCATAAGTTGGTCTCTAATGCTCGTGCCCTAATGAGCACGCTCTAATTAAATCCCCAATAAGCCTCTATATCATGGGTGTCACAATTGGGACACAATACGAGATGCTCTGTACTCACAATCAAAACCAACCAACTTACCCGAACATCGTAGGATTTCGACTCCAAGGCTCACCAACATCTTATTGAACCTAAAACAACTCCATTGAGTCTTAATACCGCATTTCATTAAATACACATTTCATACAACCCAAAATTAGTACGTCATTCGAGTTATATCAAATTTCCCAAAATCATCCGGGTTGATTCCCAAGCCCTAAAACCCAAGAATTCATCATAATCATAGTCAAACGAAATCCAATTGTCGTAGGATTCCAACCCGAGTTCATTATCACATTATTGAACTTATTTCGACTCGCTGAGTCTAAACACCAAGTTTCATCATTTACACCCTTCATCAATCTCAACATTAACCCCACTTCAACTAACAATAATTTCTCCAATAATTCGGATTGACTCTCAAGCCTAAAATCCACAAATAATCCCAACATAGATCAAAACCCATTTCATAAATCATATAATTTCATTTAAGTGATCATAACCATAGTATATAGAGAGTTCACATATCCAAAGCCCCAACCATAGGCATACTTTCATAATAAACCCAAATAAAATGTAAACATGATTTCTAGCATGCTCACAACCCTAGAATCACAAGATGAAGGATAAACATATACATCAACAATCATAGAAGTCATCTACAAATACTCCTAACAAGTTCATACTTCCAAAATCCCCAAAATTGGGCAAACATAGCATACAAGTGTTCATTGCCCACAAATAGCATATAGATTGTTTCCCTTAGGGCCAATGAACCAAAATCAAAAGGAAGTAACTTACCTAGCTTGAGTGAAAACTCAAGAGAACACAATCCGATCGGTGAAGTTGTTCTACCTGCCGAGGGCTTCAAGATTCCAAAGTTTGAAGGAGATCGGGTGGTTGGATCATCAAGGATCGAAGAGAGAGAAGCTAGGGCTCAAGAGTCTCCCATGGAGTCTCTCTCTAACTCACGGTTTGTGGAAGAGAAATGAAGAGGATTTGGTGAATTGGTGAAGGGTTAGGCTATTTATACTTCTCAACAACAAGGGCACAATAGACTTTTCCCAAGTATAATTAGTAGAGATTAGGATTAATCAATCACTAATCTAACCTTAATTAACTTCCAACTAATGTTAGGACACGATTAGGGTTAAGTATGGGTGGTTAGGAAGGGTTTAGAGGAGGTTTAATGAGGGTAGAATAGGTATAATTCGTCCAAACACAAAACAGGGCAAAAGTAACAGCATCGAGGTTGAGGCGGGCGCCTCAACCCTCTCCATGCCGCCTTTGCTCGCCAAAGACAAAGATGCTCTCAAGATTTGAGGCGGGGCGCCACAAGGTGCCCGGGCGCCTCGGCCTCGAATCTCCAAAACTTGGTCCAAACATGTTCTAAATGGTCCCAAACTTATGGGCAACCATTCTAGGTCTAACCCAACTCAAAACAAGTCAGAAACACACCGAAGAACGCCGAGACAACTCGGAGCGAACCGGAAGGGTGCAACAACGTGCAACCGGAACAACGAATGAACTCACAATCGAACGAGAAATGAAAGGAGACTTTTAAGGCAAGTCTAAGGGCTAATGAAGAAGCTTAAATACTTCTAGAAAGCCTAATAACAACTAGGGAAATAAGAATCCCAAAGAGAGGCGATTACGCGACTCGATTCCCAAACTACGCGATAGAGACGAACGCTATCTCCAAAGCTTCCAAATCATCGATAGACTTAAGGAACACTTCCAACTTGAAGTCTAATACATCTAAACATGTTAATAAACCATATTATAGAGGTCTAGGACCCAAACCGAGGTCACGAACCCAAAACGCAAGCAAACCCTCAATCGCGTCGCATTCCGACTATCGTCGAGTCACGACCTGTGACTTTAACAAGTCAACAACTATATAGAGTCTCTTAATAATGTTTTGGTCTTAATATGGTCTCTCCTACACATCTAGACCCTCACGTAAACCAAGCATACAGTCAACAAAGGAAGAAGTGCAAGTATAGCACGCAAACCGAGATAACGAAGGAGCGGGGTGTTACAAATAGTCCCGCAAGATGTCAAAAATAGCCAAATAACTGTGGAAGGGACGGAAAGCCCGCATAAATACTCCAAGGCCTGTGGATTCCATCAACACCCGGGCCGATTCGGGCATCAGATGAAAAATATCCATAACCTTCTCACTGCTCACCCGAACCCGGGTCAAGGTCGTGCGCTCCTACCAGAAGAAAAAAGGAAAAAAAGGGGGAAGGTAAGATTCTCATAACCTTTTACATGTCATTAAATTAGGCAAATTTTTTTTAAGAAAAAAAAAGAGGAAAGGGAGGTAAGATTCTCATAAACCCTTTTTACATGTCAGTAAATTAAGTATCTTTTAAAAGAAATACAAAATATGCATTTATAAATTTTCATTTACATTCATGCATAAAAAAAATCATTTACATTCTTGCACAAAGAAAAATCATCATTATATAAAAAATATATTTAAAAAAAGAGAAAAAATGTGATGTATGCTATCCATTCATGTATTTGCATTTCAGCATGGATTTAAAATTCTCTATTTTGCATTCTTCATGCATAAAAAAATTTTACTAAAAAAATTTATTATTGTGTCTAAAAACAAAACAAAAAGAAAATCTTTATATCTGAAAAGAAAGAAAAAATGATGTATGTTTTCCATTCATACATTTGCATTTTGGCATGCATTTAAAATGTTCTCATTTGCGTTTCTCGTACATATGTATCTAATAATAATAATAATAATTCATGTTACATATAACATGTCTTCGTAAAAATCATGCATGTATCCGAAAATGCGTCTAAAAATGTATTCAGAAAAAATGTATTTTGACTCCGAAAAGTCTATTATGTAGGCATGTGTCAATAAAAATATTTTTCATCCTAAGCATATATCATCTTGTTGAAATATATCAGTTGCATGAAAATATGCATCGCAGAGTCAAATAGTGTCAAATATTCAAGCATGCATCGCAAAATTAAATAGCATGAAATTCATATTTTGACTATAAATAAATTACCAAATTGCATCATTTTAGCCCCTAAATTGCATGCATAAACATCATAAGAAAGCACAGATATACTCCAAAAATCCAAAACAGTACAAGAATTAAACAGATCTGAAGAAATTGACCAAATGGGTGGGTGAAAAAAAATACTTGCATCGGGATTTCGAAGATTCGACACGTGTGTATGCCAATCACGAACCATATTGCCCCAGTCATCCTTTGAATAGAAGTATTCGATATGATTTCGGTTCAAAGGAGGAAGTTCCTTCCTCTCTTCGCCTGAATCTGGGTGCATCGGTGCTTTTCCTTTCCTGGATCTTGAAGAAGAAGCCATCTACTCGAATAAACAAACAATTTGGCGGAAGAAAATTGAGAAAAGGAGAAGAAATGAAAAAAATGGAAAAAATTCTCCTCCTTCGTCGGCAATGGAAGAAAGAAACTAAGGAAGAAAGAAAATGAAGGCTGCTGCCTTTATTCCCGTAAGGTATGAAGAAAAAAAGTACAAATTTTCACTTTTCCTTCTCCAAGCAAATCAAGTTCAGCACTTAAGCCCTCAGTTTGCAAAAATTGCAAAATGGCCCCGAAAGTTTAACGGAAAGTTAACAAAGATAGCTTTGTTAACCAAAGTTGACAATCATCCATCAGAAATCAAAAAAAATTCATACCCCCAGCCGGTCAGCTCCAAGAAAGTCAGAAAAGCAGGAAAAACCTCAATGGTAAAGGTAAAGCCTGCACACAAAAAAAAGGGAGAAGAATAAAAGGAAAAAATGCAAAAAGAAGGAAAAAGTACAAAAAGAAGAAAAAATGCAAAAAGAAAAAGAAAGAAAAAAAAAGAGAAAAGAAAAAGAAAAAAAGAAAAAGAAAAGTAAGAAAATGCATTTAAAAGAAAAGAAAATGCAAGAAAAAATTAATAAAAGTTGGAAAAGCAAGAAAAATCCCCAACATGAGTCAAAAGAAGCAAGAGTTGCAAAGATAGCAAAATCAGCTGGATCAGCAAGAGTAAAGCAAAGGTAAGAGAAGGTAAAGTATTTTACCACGATTTTCGAAAAAATTGAAATTTTTTTTCTTATCGTATTCAACGACGGGTATTGACCCTAAGGATACGATTTTCAAAATGAAAATCTTTTTCCTATCATATTCAACGACGGGTATTGACCCCGAGGATACGATTTTCAAAATGAAAACCTTTTTCCTATCGTATTCGACGACGGGTATTGACCCCGATGATACGATTTTCGAAAAATTGAAAATCTTTTTCTTAACGTATTCGATGACAGGTATTGACCCCGAGGATACGATTTTCAAAATGAAAATCTTTTTCCTATCGTATTCGACGACGGGTATTGACCCTAAGGATACGATTTTCAAAAAATTGAAAATCATTTTCCTATCGTATTCAACGACGGCTATTGACCCCAAGGATACGATTTTCTAAAAAATTGAAAGTCTTTTTCTTATCATATTCGACGATGGGTATTGACCCCAGGGATTCGATTTTCGAAAAATTGAAAATCTTTTTCTTATCGTATTCGACGACGGGTATTGACCCCGATGATACGATTTTCGAAAATTAAAAATCTTTTTTTATCGTATTCGACAACGGGTATCGATCCCGAGGATACTATTTTCGAATTGAAAGTCTTTTTCTTATCGTATTCGACGACGGGTATTGACCCTGAGGATACGATTTTCGAAAAATTGAAATTCGTTTTTCTATCGTATTCGACGACGGGCATTGACCCCGAGGATACGATTTTAGAAAAATTGAAAATCTTTTTCCGATCGTATTTGACGACGGGTATTGACCCCGAGGATACGATTTTCGAAAAAATTGAAAATATTTTTCTTATCGTATTCGACGACGGGTATTGACCCCAAGGATACGATTTTCAAAATTGAAAATCTTTTTCCTATCGTATTCGATGACGGGTATTGACCCCGAGGATACGATTTTCAAAATGAAAATCTTTTTCCTATCCTATTCGAGGACGGGTATTGACCCCGAGGATACGATTTTCAAAAAAATTGAAAATATTTTTCCTATCGTATTCAACGACGGGCATTGACCATGAGGATACGATTTTCAAAAATGAAAATCTTTTTCCGTCGTGTTCTCGGACGGGTATTGACCCGAAGAACATGACATCATGCCATCCCTGGTTGACTGATTTGTTTGAGGCCGAACTACGTTTGGTCTGATTCCTTTTATTAAGGGATACGTAGGCAGCCTACATTAGTAGGTCCGATCATCAGAGCATTTTATTGCATATCTGCTTAAAAACTACGATAACCTGCTATAACCGACTAAATATGTCTAGGATATGGAGGTTTGGTATGCATTATAAACTGTTGCATTATAACTGCTACCTGTTGCATCTCTCCCCCGTTATAAATGCGTGAAATTGGAGAGTCTATTTCTTATCAACGATGTTCATCTACTCAGTAAGCTGCGGGTTACCCGTAGACTCCATCATTGAGGGGCTCTATAGACACCCCAATTTCGTACCCCTGATATGTAACATGACATGAAATATCAAGACCTGTTAAAACTTAACCAATGTCAAGTTACAGGGTTCAAAGATGCAAAAGACAAAGCAGGGTGCGCAAAACAGTTAACTGCATGGGGCCAAAGCGCCAAAAAGAAGGCCAAGAATCAAACCAGGTGCGCCCCCCACACTCAAAGTGGGCTCGGCGCCCAGTTTACCTAAGGGAGGTGCCAGCTTCATGCTACAGGGATCCCAAACTTGCTACAGGACAGCTACAGTTCATGTAATGTGCAAATCGTCCGGCGTTCTGTACAAGGAAATGAAACACGAAGAGGAAAAGGAAATCCCTTCGGTGTCCCTTTCTCAGCCTATAAATAGAGGCTTCGGGGTTCACTCTCAGACACAGAAAATGCACTGAAAATACGCCCAAACTCTTTGCGTTGTTATTACGCAGTGAGAATAGTGAGCAATCGAGTGATAGTGAGCGCCCCCTCCTATAAACCTTGAAACCTTGCCAAATCTCCTCCAAACTCAAAACCAACCGGTCAAAGTGAGCCTTAGCCCCCCAGCTAGGTTTCTACCCTATTTCCTCGGTCCAAAAATCTCGGAAAGAGAAGTTTCTCTGCCTGAGTAAAAAGGCCAAATCCGCCAGAAGCAAGCAGTTGCTCTACCTGATTTCCGCCTCCCTCAATCAAATCAATCAATCAATCTCAACCAGTTGCTCCGCCCTCATCCCGAGGAAAAAAGCACCTTTCGTAAGCAGTCATTCTGCCCGAATCTCCATACCACTTCATCCAAAAAGACTCCCTCTTCCTAAAGGACAGAGCGAGCACACCCTAACCCGCTAGAAGGTAAGCTTTAAAGTTTTTATTTGTAAAAAGTGCTACTTTTCATCCGGCCCAATGTAAAAATATAAGCAGTTATGCTGTCCGGATTTATTTAGAAAATAGCATTAAAAAGAGCCATTATTATGGCCAAATATTTTTAAGTATATTTGTAATTAATGTAAAGAGGCGGCTGCAAGTCCGTAAATAATGTAAACATGGATGTATTTGTTCTTATTTCCTATCTTTTAATGCCTTATTTATTTGCTAGATAAATATAACAAAAAGCATACTTTAGCCAAAAACAATTTTTGAGACCGAAAGTGCGAGTTGGGTGCCTAGCACCTTCCCAACTCGTAACTTAGCCCCCGAACCTGTTTTTGTAATCTCTCGTTTTACTTTTGCTTTTTCTTTATTTCTTCCTTAAAATAAAGATGGCGACTATATCAAAACATTTTGGATTGCAGTGGGGCATCGCAACATTCCTCTCTTGCACTTTTCCGTTTTCCCCTAAAAAAGGGAGAATGAGAAGGGAAGGGTGATGTATTCCTATATCCTGGTATATGTGGGTTCCCGGGACTGTGCGCACGCGCCCCACGTGCCCTTGGTTAGGGGTACGCGTACGTGCAGATGCGGTACACCACTGCTCTCATTCCATCCTCCCTTGTTTATGGGAAGACGAAATTAAAAGTGCGAGAGGAGTGCTGTCTAAGATAGCGCGTTTGAATACGTCTCGGTAACTTTCAGTAGATTTTTGGTCCAATATGGGAGCTTTGGGTTTTCTACATCAAGTTATATCATGTTTAGGGGATATCAGGATATAGGAATACATCACCCTTTCATTGCCATTCTCCTTTTTTTAGGGAAAAACAGAAAAGTGCAAAAAAGGATATTGCGAGGCCCCACTATAGATTTTATGAAAATAGTCTTATGGCCTATTTCGGATCACTATGGGTGCTTTGGGTTTCCTGCATCAAGTTATCCCTTGTTTAGGGGATACCAGGATATAAGAATATATCACCTTTTCATTCTCATTCTCCCTTTTTTTTGGGAAAACGGAAAAGTGCAAGAAAAGATGTTGCGATGCTCCACTGGATCCAAAATGTTTTATAGAGTCGACATATTTATTTTAAGGAATAAATAAAGAAAAACCAAAAAAATAAAACCAGAGATTGTAAAAACGGGTTCGAAGGCTAAGTTACGAGTTGGAAGGTGCTAGGCACCCAACTCGCCCTTTCGGTCTTAAAAATAGTTTTTGGCTAAAGTATGCTTTTTGTTATATTTATTTATCCGATAAACAAAGCATTAAAAGGCGAGGAAATAAAAACAAATACATCTGCGTGGCTACATTATTTACGGACTGCGGGCTTTCTTTACAAATAGTTACAAATATACTTAAAAATATTTGGCCATAATAATGGCTCTTTTTAGTGCTATTTCCTAACTAAATTCGGGCAGCAAAACGGCTTATATTTTTATATTGGGCCGGATGGAAAGTAGCACTTTTTACAAATAAATATTTAAAACTTACTCATCGGACTAGGTGTGCTTCGCCTCCTTCAGGAGAGGGAGTCTTTTTGATGAAGTGGTGGGGATTCTCGCATGATCGCTTCCAAAGTTACTTTTTGCCTCAAGATCCCGGCAGAGTAACTGTTTCTTTTGGTTGATTTGTTTGCTTGAGGGAGGCGGAAATCGGGTAGAATAACGACTTATTTCTAGCTGATTTGGCCTTTTAAATCGGGCAGAGCAACTGCTCTTTCCGCAATTTTTGGACCGGGGAAATAGGGTGGAAACCTAACTGGGGGGATAAGGCTCACTTTGACCATTTGGTTTTGAGTCTGGAGGAGATTTAGCAGGGTTTTGAGGCTTTGGAGAAGGATCGCTCACTATCTCACTTCGCTCTCTATTTCTCCAGCGTAACAACGACGCGGAGAATTCTTCGGGGAAGAAAGGTGTGTCTGAAAGTGAACCCCGAAGGCTCTATTTATAGCCTGGAGAGAGGACATCTAAGGAATTACATTTTTTCTCTTCGTGTTTCATTCAATTGTACAGAACGCCGAGAATTTTGCACATTACGCGAACTGTAGCGGGAGCACTGTAGCTCAAACTAGGCACCACCCCTAAAGGAACTGGGCACCACCCCCATTTGGAGTGTGGGTGGCGCCAGCTTAGGCCAAGATCTTTCATTTTTTGCACTTTAACCCCTGCATTTCCCTGTTTTGCGCATCCTACTTTGTCCTTTTGCATTTTTAACCCTGTAACTTGACATTTGTTAAGTTTTAACAGGTCTTGATATTTCATGTCATGTTACATACCAGGGGTACGAAATTGGGGTGTCTATAGAGACCCTCAACGATGGAGTCTACGGGTAACCCGCAGCTTACTGAGTAGATGAACATCGTTGATAAGAAATAGACTCTCCAATTTTGTGCAATTAATACGAGGGAGAGATGCAACAGGTAGCAGTTCTAATGCAGCAATTTATAATGCATACTAAACATCCATATCCTAGACATTTTTAGTCGGTTATAGCAGGTTATCGTAGTTTTTAAGCAGTTATGCAATAAAATGCTCTAATGGTCAGACCTACTAATGTAGGCTGCCTACGTATTCCTTAATAAAGGAAATCAAACCAAACGTAGTTCGGCCTCAAGCAAAACGAACAACCAACGAGAATGTTGTGCTCTTCGGGCCAAAACTCGTCTGAGAACACAACGGAAAAAGATTTTCATGTTTTTCGAAAAGTCGTATTCAACCAGTCAAAACTCGTCGTCAAATACGGTATGAAGATTTGTAAGTTTTTTCGAAAACCGTACTTCAACCGGTCAATACCCGTTGTTGAAAAAAATTAAGAGGAATTTTCAAAAACTGTGTTCAACCGGTCAATACCTGTCGTTGAGCACAATAAGAAAATTTTCAAAATTTTCGAAAACTGTATTCAACCGGTCAAAACCTTTAGTTGAAAACGAAAAAAAGACTTTCTTCAAATTTTTCGAAAATTGTATTCAACCGATCAAAATCCGTCGTTGAATACGAAAAAGAGATTTTTCTTTTTTCCTTCCCTTTTTTTTGTTTTTTATGCCTCTTTTTTTTATGCCTCCTTTAAAAAGAACTTGAAAAAGATTTTTCTTTTATTTTTGAAGGTAGAATAAGAATGCCTTACCTTTCTTACCTTTTCATGCTTCGGCAGCTGCTGTTGATTCAGCTAATTTTGCTATTTCTGCAACTCTTACTTTTTCGTGCTGGGGACTTTTTTTTCTTTTCAAAATTTTCTTTTTTTCTTTCCTTTATTTCTTTTTTTTTTCTTTTTTTCTTTTTTCTTTCTCTTCTTTTTTCTTTTCTTTTTTTTTCTTTTTTTCTTTTCTTTTTTTTTCTTTTTCTTTTCTTCTTTTTCTTCTTTTTCTTCTTTTTCTTCTTTTTCGTTTCTTTTTCTTCTTTTTTTTTTCGATTGCATTTTGCATGTTTTATTTTCTTTTTCTTTAGCACTCTTTTTTTTAGGCAAGTTTTTTTTTACAAAAAATTCTTACCTTTGCCGCCGATTTTTCTGGCTTTTCTGCTTATCTTACGACTGACTTGCTGGGGATATGAATTTCCTCTGCTCTTGGATGGATGGCCGCCGAATATGGTTAACAAAATTACTTTTGTTAACTTTCTGTTAAGTCCTAGGGGCCATTTTGCAATTTTGGAATTTCGAGGACTTAAGTGCTGAACTTGAGTTACTTGGAGGGTACGGGAATGAAGACAGACGCCTTCATTTCTTTCTTTCTCCTTTAGCCTTCCTCCATTGCCGACGAAGGAGCAAATTTTTTTCTATTTTTTTCATTTTTTCTCCTTTTCTGAGTTTTCTTCCGCCAAAGTGCTTGTTTTTCCAAATAGATGACTTCTTCTTCGAGATCTAGGAAGGGAAAGGCGCCAATGCATCCGGATTCGAGTGAAGAGAGGAGGAAACTTCCTCCTTTGAACCGAAATCACGTTGAATATTTCTACTAAAAAGATGACGGGGGTAATTTGGTCCGCGATTGGCACAAACATGTCTCGAATCTTCAGAATCCCGATGTAAGTATACTCTTTCACCAACCCATTTGGTTAATTTTTTCAGATCTGCTTAATTCCTGCACTTCTTTGGACTTTTGGAGTATATATATGATTCTTATAATACTTATGCATGCAATTTATGAGCTAAAATAATGCAATTTTGGTAATGATGCATGAAATTTATGTAATTTATTTTTGCGTTGCATAATTGAACTAGTGATCACTATTTGACCATAATGCATGATTTATGCAATTAATGCAAATGGGGCTATATGATGCATGTTTTAGGCCTAAAAATATATATGCCTATGAGACGGACTTTTCGGAACATAATGCAAATTTTTCCGGGCATATTTTCCGACGCATTTCTGGATACATACAGGACAAAACATATATATTTTATGCACCCGAATTCACTTTTAATGCATGCCTATGCTGCAGGGATATAATAAATTCCATGAGAATATTTTTCTTTTCATGATTGGTGCCATTTTATTCTCTTTTTCGCTAATGCTATATTGCAGCTTATTGGACTATAAATGCAAATGATGGATGCATATATCATTTATTTGATGCAAATGCAATGCAGAAAAATTTATGGGATGCTTTACTAATATGATGCATGGGTATACTTATTTTATCATGCATGCAAAATGCAAAATGCGGTATATATTTTTAAATGCAAAACATACACTTTTATGATGCCTAAAATGCCAAAATACATATTTAGATGCAAAAAGATGCATTTTTATTTTTATTTTTTAAAAAAAATCATTATTTTATGCCCGAAAAATTTTAAATGCATGAATGCACTTTTTATTTTTTTGATAATGTCAAGGATGCACTAAAAATTTTCAAATGCAATACATATATTTTTTTTCTTTTTTTTTGTTTTTGTTTTTTTTAAACAAAGATTTTTTTTATAAGAAAAGATTTTTTATTTTTTTTATGATACAGTAATGATTGATATACATTTTATTTATGCAAGAATGCAAATGAAAATTCTTAAATACATGATAAAATACAAAATGCATGAATGAAAGGCATATATTTATATGTTTTTTTTCCGCTATATATATAAACAAGAACACATACTTTGTATTATTATATATATATATACACATTTTTTCTCTTTTATTATTATTTTTTTAAAAGTTGCCTAATGTACCGATTACGCAAGAAAAAGGGGTTATGAGAATCTTACCTTTCCTTCCATCCCCCCCCCCCTTTTTTTAGGAGCACGTTACCTTGACTCGGGTTCGGGCGAGTTGCGACATGGTGATGGACATTTTCCATCTGATGCCCGAGCCGGCACGAGATTTGGTGGAGGATACAGGCCTTGGGGTATTCATGCGGGCATTTCGTCCCTTCCGCAACTATATGGCCATTTTTGATATTTGGCGGAACTATTAGTGGGACACGACCCACACTTTCCACTTCAGCTGAGGAGAGGCTACTATGACCCCGTGCGATTTTGCCGCTGTCACGGGTATCTCTACCAGCATCGGGCGGACTCTTGAGTCGGATTATACTCTCCGTCAACATCATGACGTGGTGAAGGATCTCCTGGGCTTCGTGCCCGGATACAAAACTGCGGATGAGATCAAAATTGGCAGTGTTAAGAGATGGCTTTTTGCGAATGCTAGGAGAGTCAATGTCGGGGATAGCATCACTGTAGCTCGCGTCGCCAGAGCCTTCCTATTTTTCTTTTTGGGGATGTCGCTCTTTGCCAGTTCCTCCACCTCTTTGAGAGTCTCCTCTGGCCGCCTTCGAACCGGACCGCGTGATTGAATATGAGCGGAGGCGACGGTGAACTTTATGCCTCCATGGACAGGGCGAGCCAGAATGAATCACCAGTTATGACTGGCTTTGCTCCTGCTTGGGAGGGACATTTCTTTTCTTCCCACTTTAAATTTTTCTGTCAGCATTTTTATTATTAATTTTTTTCTTTTTTTTATAGTTGACATTTGTTTCTTTTTTTTTTTTTTTTAGGTGTGGGCTTATTCTGTCTTTTATTTTACACTAGGCCCACTACGCAGCAGCGTTTACAGACCACCTTATTTGGCTAAGTTTGTAAACGCAAACCGAAAGAAGAAAGATAGAGACGGTCATTTTCTGGAACGACTTGGATTGCGTGACAGGATAGATAGCTCGACCTCGGGCTCAATGCATTTGGTTCCTTGGCAGAATTTAGTAGGGCCATATGAGGTCACCTTAACATTGAGCCGCTGCCGGATTCTCATGGTATCGATCATGAATGATTCTTTATACATGGGCGAGCGAGTTAATCGCCAACATGTCCTGTACTCGACATTTCTGGTGGTGCCTCCTGCACCTCCCCCTTGGGTGATCGTTCCAAATCTTCTTCCGAACATGTATCTTTACCTGTCAAAATTTGTCATGCCGCCCTGCGATTATCCAGTCATGCCATATGAGGAGTTCTTGAGGACGATGCTCCATCTTGCTCCTCCTGCCCCTGCGGTTGCCAGGCGTGCATCCGATGCATGTGATAGGTCAGGGTCCTCTCACTCAGCTCTTGGTGCATAGTCGGAGTTTTCTATGCCCGATGATGGCTTCTCCACCTTCCGATATCATCGAGACGGAAGACTTATAGAGCAAGTCTTACCCGATGCGGATATTCCCGAGGAGTACCGTGTCCCTGATCCTGCTCGCACGCTATATATCATCACTCATATTTTTTTTTTGCATCACTCCCTTTTTTCTAGCATCATTATTTTTTTTCTTTTAGCATCATCATTATTTTTTTTTGTATCACTTTTTTTTTACTGATGCATTTCCTTTTTTGTTGCTTCAACACCTTTTTTTTTTTTTTTTTTTTTTTCAGGTTAAGGTGTCCACATACAAAAGGCTGTTGCGGGGCTTCATTAGCATCAACAAACTTTAACAGTGGCTTATGAATGATTTTTCTTGCCGGGGAAGTGATGCTATATAGCAGACCAGACGCCGTGATGATGACGACGATGAAGCTGGCGGGTCGGCTCGCCCTTGGGTGAGAGGTAGAGGTCACAGGCTTGGCGGCAGAATGGGCCCTCGAGTGATGGGGGGCGGTTTTGATAGGGGCAGAGCGTCCTGCGATTATTAGCTCCTACTACCTGCACACATTAGTTTTTCCTCTTTCCAATTCTTTTTCTGTTTTTTTCTTATTTTTTTTATTTGCACCAGAATTTGTACAAACATTCATTATGCAATGCAATACAATTTTATATGATGCTAGAAAATAAAATGCAGACTCAAAATGCATGCAGAAAATAAAGCTATATCGATATCTAAGGGTAATGGCACGCTGCATCTTGATAACTGTATTTTATACGCAGTTATTGGATATTATTCCGACTTAAATTATGCTATTTCTCGAGGTTTTTGTTGTCTAATATGTGTTTTAGTGTTGTTTTATAATTTCAGGGACTTTTGAAATAATTGTGCAAAATATAGGCATTTTATGCTGAATTGAACAACTTCAGGGACCAAAGTGCAAAAGCTGAAAACTTGAAGACCAAAAGCTGAAAATCAGATTTCCAGCACAAAAATTCAGCCGCTCACTTTGTGTTATAATTGTCTTGGGAAACGTGAAGTCCTAATTTAATTCTTTTTAGTGTTGTAATTATATTGTATCTCCTTTTCCTCCTTGGTGTAGGATTAATTAGGTATAAATAGATCCCTTTTGTTAGGAAAAATGGGAGAGAAGTTCTGTATTATTTTTCTTTGTCTATGAAGAAAGATTCTCCAAGAATGGTTCAAGGTTTTGTATTTTCAATTATGGAGAGCTAACTCCATAATCTAGGAATTGGAGGTAACTTGTATCGAAACTATTGTTTTATATTAATTCTTATTCATTTAATTCTTGTTGATTGTGGTGATTATCAATCCCTCTATTATTTCGCTTTGAACAAATGAATGTAATCGCAAATAATAAAGGCCTAGAGGTGCGGATAACTGCATGACCAATGTGCATATGTCGCATAATCGGCTCACCATCACAATAAATTGGACCTATCGATGCACGAGAGTGATAAGTTAGGACCAGGTTCATACATGATCTAGGTGACAGATAGATCATAATCTAGGTGACAGATAGATTACATGTTCTTGTGCTTAGGATATAGAATGAATGAATTTTGCGGGGATGGAGGCTGAACCAATTGTTCAACAATCTATATCTATCTTTTGTGAACGAACCCAAGAAATTGAATGATAATTATTTTAAATGAACAATAGAGTAGATATAAGTGAATCCTAATTCCTAGGCGACTTACAAATCTTTGATTTATCTCATAGTTATATGTTTTGTTAGTTAGATTATTTTATTGCTTTCTAGTTAAATTAACTTATAAAAACCAAAAACCCTATTAGTTATTAATTGCTTTATTTTAATAGATTAGTTAAATTTACTATAATCAAATCCAAATCTCGGTGGTTCGACCCTTGCTTTCCAATACTATTCTATAATAGTCTTGTCCACTTGCAAGGAAAAAGATTAAATAAACATCGATCAAGTTTTTGGCGCCGTTGTCGGGATTTGTTATTTTGATTTAGTTAATTTAGCTTTTCTTTATTATTTTCGTTTTTTAAAAAAAATTCTTAAAAAAAAAATATTAATTCCGAAAATAAAAAAAAAATATTAAAAAAAACTCTAAAAAAAATGGCGTACAATAATTATCATTGGGGTATGGAAAATTACGCACCTATGAGAGCCACAAATGAATATGCCTACTGAAATGCTAGAATAAATCAATCATCTTTTCCTAATAATTATGAAAGGGATTATCACAATCAGTCATCTTTTCCGCCCTATCATAATAACTATAATAAGCCACCCTATTATAATCCACCCTTTTATAATGAACCTCCTCCTTATTCGTCTTATTATAATAAGTCTCCTTCTTATTGTAATCAATCATCTTTCTCCTCGCATAATTATTATAATGAACCACCTTCGTATTGTCAACAACCTCCAAAGTTAGACGAAGCAAGCAAAAGTCAAGTCAGCCTTATGAGATATATACTAGAAGAAATAGAAAATTTAAAGGAGATACTTGCAAAATCTAACAAAGAAAGAGAAGAGGTAAGTAATCATATTCAACCTTCTGATATGCCTGATAAAGTAGATAATTCTGATAAAGAAGTTGAAAAAGATAAAAGTGAAAATAATCAAGAAAAAGGTGAAAAAGTAGAACTAGAAGTGCAAGAGAATGAGTTGATTCCTAAAGATGATGAGATACCTATGGAAGTTTCTAAGTGGGAATATAATATAGAAAGGGGTAAAGAAAACACAAATATTGAGGAAAAAGAATTGATAGTAGTAGAGGAGCCGATTGAAAACGATGATGCGTTGATTTTAGAATCCCAAGATTTTCCACAAAATGACGTACCACCTCATTGTTCTCAAGAACCCGAAATAGTTTCAGAGACTTTCACTGTAATTTATTCTCCAATTGATTCTCCGCTAGACACTTATGTGGAGTTAGAGACGCCTTCTTCATATTTTCTTGAAGAGAATCAAGAACATATTTTAGAGATACATGAGGATGAGCAATGTTATGATGAAAAATTGGAGGAAATTCCGGATAGGATTACATTGGAAGATTTAGGTGTGAAATTACCCGTCCCCAAATCAATTAAATGGCCATCCAAGAAAGAAAATTTCGCTAAGGAAGTGTTTGGTTTTAATGGTCTAAAATTAAGACACTACATGAATGGTGGATTTTATGGGCCAAAAATGTGTGCATTCCTAAGTGATCCGGCGATGCCTTCTTAATAAAAAGGAGGATTTAAGTCAAGCTAACGACTATAACTTAGAATTATTTCTAACCCTTATCTTTTTGTATTTATGTGTTGCTTTTTGAGTCACTCGTTAGAGTCTCCCTGAGTTTGTGTGTTTATAGGGGAGTGTTAATAGTGTCACCCTCACAAAAAGATTTTATTTTTATGTATTTATATGCACTAATATTTAATAATGTTATTTTTTTAGATTTTTTATTTTAATTTAAACAGGTTAAAGGCTGCTTCAAAAAAATTATTTTGTGGGTTCAAGCGAAATTAATAAAAAAATTACAAAAACAAAAATAATAAAAGTTAAGGGGTTTAAGTGAAACTACCTTGTCGCAGCGCCTTTGACCTTGCGATTGCAAGGTGCACGAGAAAGTTTGAAGGAAGGAAGGAGTTCATGGTTCAATTAAAAAAATAGAAATTAAAGAAAAGGCAAAAGAAAAGGCTGCGGGTTTTTTTTCCTCCTCTCCCACTCTTCTCCCATATCTCTCCTCTCTTACGCCTGTTCTTCCTCTTCCCTCCCGATTCTCTCTCACCCATCTCTCTTCATCTCCCGATCAACCGCCATATCTCCTCCTCCATGGCCGCCCTCATCACGCACCCGCCTATGGCCTATCCCCATCAAACCCAACAACCCAAATCGCCCCCCCTCCTACCAGATTCGCCCCAGCCCATAATCACATCCGCCCAAAACCATCAAACCCGAATCACCCATCCGATTCAACTGCTTCAATCCTCCACACCGCAAGCTTCCCCGTTCTTTCTCAAACCTCCGCATCCCTCGTCTCGATCTCCTTCTTACCCGGCGTCATCCCTTCCAGTTCAAGCCCCAAGAACCATCGCTCAACCGATCTGGCGAATCATTACTCATTGCACCCACCGCCATCCTCAACACCATCTCTTTCGGTCCACCTCCCAACTCATCTCGCCCCAAATCTAGCCGCCATTCTCAATAGCCGGCCATCTCCTTCTTAATCACCACAAAGCCACGCAAGGTGGATCGACCCCCGTATATCTTTATCTCCGGTTTGTTCATCAAATCATGGAAGGCCTTCACACCCGACCATCCTCCCATCTCTGCCCCAATTGCCATCCCAAGGCAATTCCCATTTAAATGTTGCAATTTTATTGTGAATTATTGGGCGAGATAGTCGACCGATAATTAATTTTTCGAAAAATCGGTTCCCCTGTCGGTAATTTGATGTTGGTGTGTAGCCATGAACACTCTTATTCTAAGTTAAATTAAGGATGGTTATGTGCTTATGATTTACTATGGGAAGGGTTGATTAAAATAAATTTCTTTTGGGTTCTTAATCTGTAAATGGCATGGAGCAAGAAATTGATGCTATATCCCTTTTTGGTTGTGACAAATTTAAAAAGTGTTGTTATCATATTTCCTCTGGCTTGGGTGTAAATTTAATTTCTTTATTCTAGTACATCTATATGATTTCGAATGCAACAGCTTGAATTGGGAGATGATATTTTCGGCTTGGAATATAATTGTTTTATAATTAGTCGGAAATATGCGTTCCTTTCGAATTATGTTTCGGTCAAACTATTTGTCAAAATATTCTGTTTTTGCAATTGGATAATTTTACGATGAAATTATGTCGATAAGTATATTCTGGTTATACTTGTATCAATTGGTGACATTGTCTAATTGCGTTGCGGTTGAGGGTTTGTTCTAGAAATTTAATCTTGGGAAATTAAATATTAATTATGAAATTGTTAGACGGCCTCTTATCCATCCACGCAGAGCGTTCTTGTTCATAAGCTCCATCCTTTGGTAGAACTCTTCTGCCAAGAAAATGTTGTAGTCTTTGTCGTTGAGGCAGAAAAGTGGAAGAATCCCAGAGGCATTCATGTCCTCGCATGCCTTGACTCCGGCGGCTATAGTGCAGACTGACTGGAGGTCAATGCACATCCCGGGAATATACAATTTTGGGTCCAGGGCAATGATGACATCATGAGCAGCGGGAAAGGTAGGATATCCCGGAAGGTTGACATCCAAACTTGGTGGAATGTCAGTTTCTAGGTCTAGCTTCTTCCTGCTGTCACGCTTTGATTTTGATGATTTTGCCTAAAAGAAATGCAATAAAAAAATAGGGCTTTTTACCTCAAGCGCTAAACAAGTAGAGATTTCAAGTTTTTTTGAGATTAATGAAAATTTTCGGAATGAAAACTTGAAACCCTAGAATGTTTAGCGTAATCAATCCATAGAAATGTATAACATAAGTTTTTCAAGAGAGTAAACATTGAAAGCATATAAACGACTGTTAGTTTCTAGGTTTTTAAGAACAACAATGGCGATTACTGTAAGAAACTCGAAAGTGACCGTTTGTATTCCAAAACAATTTAGGTTATAAAATGAAATGCAGAACAGTAAACGATAAATTTCAAGTAGTAGAGTAGAGAAGAACATACCATTGATGTTGATGAGAAGAAGAAACATGAAGATTTTGGGAATGAAGAAAACAGTTACATAGATAGAGAGAGTTTGAATAGAGAGAGAAATTTTTAGACAAAGGGGTTTCGTAAAGTTTTGGAAAAGGCGGTTCAAAGTCTATTTAAAGAAAAATTTTGCGCAAAAGCGGGAACTTAAGATATTTTCTAAGTACCAAATTTTATCCTTGACCCCCTTTATTGCTTTAGAAACCTCTTTAATAAAAATAGACTAAGTAAAGATACTAACCTTTAAGTATTCCGCTCAAGGGAAACTTACGTCTTCCGGTCAGTCTAAAACTAAGTCTACCGATATGAAAGAAAAGTAATAGAACTTTGAAATTAAGCAGTAGGATCAATCATACCAAGATTTCTCCTTAAATAAGCAAACCTGGTGGCATCCAGTGGCTTACTGAGAATGTCAGCCAATTGATGCTCAGTTGGAACATATTCCAGGCTGATGTTACCTATCTTCACATGATCTTTGAGGAAGTGATAACGGATATCAATGTGCTTTGCCTTCGAGTGCATCACTGGATTTTTGGAGACTGAAATTGCTGATGTGTTGTCACATATAATTGGACAATTTGCAATCTTGATGTTGTAGTCCACTAGTTGTTGCTTCTTCCATAGGAGTTGAGAGCAACAACTGCTGGCAGCAATGTATTCTACCTCTGTGGTTGAGTTTGCAACGGAGCCTTGTTTCTTGCAAGACCATGAGACAAGTCTATTTCCAAGGAATTGACAAGTCCCACTGGTGCTTCTTCTGCTCACTTTGCAGGCTGCATAATCTGCATCTGAGTATCCAACTAAATCAAAATTGTTGAGTTTGGAATACCAGATGCCTAGATTTGTTGTTGTTGAAACATATCTGATGATACGTTTGGCGGCAAGCAAATGTGATTCCTTTGGATCTGTCTGAAATCTTGCACAAACACAAACAGCAAACATAATGTCAGGTCTACTGGCAGTAAGGTAAAGAAGTGAACCTATGATTCCTCGGTACTTGGTCATGTTTTTTTTTATAATTTTTTTATATGATGTCTTTGGTGTGGCTCGAACAAATGGTGCCTCTAGTGAGGCTTTGAACACCCGACCTCTCGATTGAGAGTAGTTAAGTACCAGGGTGCCTCTGGTAGGGCTTGAATACTCAACCTCTTTGTTAAGATAAGTGAGTAGCTAAATGGGGCCTTTGGATAAGGCTTTAACAACAACGATACCTCTGAAGAGGCTTGAACACCCGACCTCTCTATTGAGAGTTGTAAAGTCCAGGGTGTTTCTAATGAGACTCGAACACCCAACCTCTCCGTTAGGAGAAGTGAGCAGTACCAGTTGGGCTAGAGCTCATTGGTACTTGGTCATGTTCTCTTGCTTTCCCTTTTCATCTCTGTCAAGATGGCAGTCGGTAGACATTGGAGTCTCAAATCCTTTAGCTGAATTAAGACCAAATTTCTTGATTAGTTCCTTTGCATATTTGGTTTGGCTGATAAAGATTCCGTCGGAGGTCTGTTCAATCTACAGTCCTAGGAAGTAGGTAAGTTCACCCATCATGCTCATCTCGAACTTGCTTTTCATCAGCTTCTCAAATCTCTTGCACAGGCTTTGATTAGTTGATCCAAAGATGATATCGTCCACATAGATTTGTACCAGAAGAGAATGACCTTTGTGCTTGAGGATGAATAAGGTAGTTTCTATCCTCCCTCTCACCAATCCTTGTTCTATTAAGAACTTGGATAGAGTTTCATACCAAGCTCTGGGAGCTTGCTTTAGGCCATAGAGAGCTTTCTTAAGTCGGTAGACATGATCCAGTTTGTCTTGAATAACAAATCCTGGAGGCTGTTCCACGTATACGGTTTCTTGAAGATCACCATTCAGAAAGGCACTCTTTACATCCATCTGATACACTTTGAAGTCCGTGAACGAGGCATAGGCTAGAAAGAGTCTGATTGCCTCTAATCTAGCAACAGGAGCAAATGTTTCATCGAAGTCAATTCCTTCTTCTTGTCGGTAGCCTTGAGCAACCAGTCTAGCTTTGTTTCTGGTGACATTTCCATCTTCATCTCTTTTGTTTCTGAATACCCATTTGGTGCCGATAACTGGATGATCAGTCGGCCTTTGAACTAAGCTTCATACCTTGCATCTTTCAAACTGGTTCAGCTCTTCTTGCATAGTTTCAATCCAGTTATGATCTTCTATAGCTTCATCAATCTTCTTTGGTTCGAGTTCAGATACGAATGCATATGCAAACATAGTTTCTTCTCGAACTTTATTTCTCGTACGAACTCCTGTGTTGAGATTACCAATGATTTGAGAAATAGGATGATCTCTTGTTTCAATAATGGTTGGAGGAAGATCACTTCTGGTGGGTTCTTCCCTTTAGAATTCGAGAGTAGGTTGAGAGGGAGATTCACCAAAATCTGGTTCAGAAGAGATAGGATCTTCAAAACCTTCATTTTACGGTGAACAAGAAGGATGAGTGATCTGAAAGGTGTTTGGGGTAAAAAAAGAAGAGATGGGTTACGGGTCAGCAGAAGAGTTGGGCAGGTATCGGCGAGTTCAAGTCTGCGGTGAAGGGTTATGCTTGGAAGAGTCTGCTGTTGCCGTTTTCGATGAGGAGTAGAAGTAGATGTTGTATTTGTACTGTCTCATCATTATCAGAATCATTAGCAACATTCGGAGCCTTTCTAGGCTCTAACAAGTCATATTCATCAAAAGAAACATGCATTGATTCTAAAATTTTCAAATGAGTTTTACTAGAAACTGCGAAATGCTTTTGAATGTTTGGAATACCCTAGAAAAATTCCTTCGTCTAATTTTGCATCAAATTTCCTCTATATTCTCTTCCATTATGAAGAATAAAACATTTATAGTCGGAGATTTTAAGAAATCCTATATTGGGGGCTCTTCCTTTCCATACTTCATATGGAGTTTTAATATGAAACTTGTTTACTAGGGATCGCATTGCAGGTAAAACATGCGAGTTGGCGGCTTACGCCTGAAGTACTTTGGAAGTTTAGCTTACGCGGCATTGTTCTTCTTTGCTTCAATCGTGTTACTGTTCTTCGTTGATCGGCTACACCATTTTGTTGAGAATGCCGTGCTTGGCAGAGAAGTTGTGGCGATCCATGGTCATCACGGTATCTTTCTACACCATTGTTCTTGAATTCAGTGCCATTGTCTGATCTTATGTCACTAATGTCTTCAAGCTTTTGAGTTTGAAGTCTTCTGAAAAGAGCAGTGACTAGATCATACGTCTCATCTTTTGATGTCATTGTTTCAATCCAGGTGAATCTAGAGTAGTCGTCAACTACTACAAGTGTATACTTGTCTCGAAATCTTGTTGTAGTGATTGGTCCAAAGAGATCCATATGCGGAAGTTGAAGAGGTGCGTTTGTTGACAAGGCGGACTTTCTTTTGAAGGAAGACTTGGAAAGTTTTCTAGTTGGCAAGCTTTACAACTTGTCATGGTCGGCGGACACAGTAGGTAGACCTTTGACAAGACAAGCCCATCTTTTGAGAGCTTGGAGAGGTGCTTGAAGTTGAGGTGGTGAGGCAGCTTGTGCCATAGCCAACTATTTTCACGAATGTTGTTAGCTACTAGGCAAAGGCTTGAGAATCTCCCTAGAAGATTTAAGTCCACGACATTGACGTTTCCTTGTCTATTGCAGTGGTTGGAGTTGAATTGGCATAGTAATCCTTTGTCGCGGAATTGGGATATGCTCAAAAGATTGTGCTTTAGGCCACTCACTAGAGAAACTTTGTTGATGGAGAGACTTCCTCTAGTGATTGAGCCATATTCAATTGTCTTTCCTCTTGCATTGTCTCAGAAAATAACGGTGGGTCCTTTGGCTTCGACTATATACGTAAGAAGACTTACGTTTCTGTCATGTGTCTTGAGCGACCCTTGTCAGTACCGGATGTCTTTGTTCTCGATTCTATAGCCATGAAGCATTCTGAAAAAGATTTAAAGCAACAAGGTCCCCTTTATTTTCTTTTGGGTCTAAGGATTAGCAACCTTTTGGAACCCTTTTGCCATAACACTGCTGAGAGAACTAGGTCTCTCGGATCTTGGAGTGAACCTTAGCGAGGCATTAGGGGCAGAATGGCCTAGGCAATTGCAAGAATGACATAAGTGGAAATTCCATAGAGAACTGTCAGTGGCTTTAGCTGAAGAGTGATTATGATTATCCTTTTTCTTGACATTCATTCTTGGCTCAACTTGCTTGTTGACGGTAGACTTAATTGGTTTCTTTTAAATCTTCCTAGGTAGGTTATCACAAGACTTAGCTTTAGCTTGTCTGTTGATTACCCTTTTAGGAGGATTCTGTAGGATACCTTTAAGTTTACTTTCAACAGGTACAGGAGCCTTGCCTGTTTCATAGACAAACTTGATAGTTACCGGTCGAGATTTAGTAGGTCTACCGGCATCAGCCTTTGCCTTAGCAGAGTTGTTGCCGGCAGACTTTACTTTCTCTACCGTTACTTTTTCAGGTTTCTCATTTGAATCAGTCATTTTGGCTTTTCCTTTCTGAACTTTGGGGTAAACATAAGGAACACTTGAATAGCCAAGGACTTGTTTCCCTTTATTTCGAATGTATGTTTAGAGAAAGATATATCATTAGCAGTCTCGGAGGATTCACCTTTCTCTGTGACTGATGGGAATGTCATACATCGCTCATCTGAATATCCTATGCCAGATTTATCATTACTAGATTTTTGGCTTGAAAGGATTTCTAAGAAGGCATCTTTGGAGCTATTCCAGGAGTCAATTGTCTTTTGTAAGGCAATTTTCTCTAGGTCAAGCCCTTTGATGTACTCAATTAGACATTCAATTTTGTCACAAAGGAATTTGTTTTCTCCTTTGAGCTTGATACTTTCTTGTTGACAGCTATTGAGAGTTTGAATCTCAGCTGCCATTAGAGATTTCTCAGCAGTAAGTTTCTCACAGTTCTTGGCAAGTTTAACATAGGCTACTCTAAAGGAATTAAATTCTTCAAGCATATCTTGATTATCCTTGAGAAGTTCTTCCTTACTGAAGTTCTCACTGTTGATCTCACTTTTATCTAAGGGGCTGGGTGAGATTTCGACTTCATTTTCAAAGTCATAGGTAGGATCTGAGTCATGAGCTATTAAGCATATGTTAGCTTGCTCACACTCATCCTCTTCCTCGTCTGAATTAGTCTCAAACCATGTAGCAACCTGTTTGTCTTCTATGTCTTCAGCCAACATACCCTTTTCTTTTTGAAATTTTCTATAAGAAGGTTTTCAGTATGCTTCAAATTTTGGCTTAGGACATTTAGAGGCAAAATGACCAGGTTTTCTACAATTGTAACACACAAGCTCTTCCTTTGATGAGCTTTCACCAGTCTTTCTAAAAGGTTGTTGGTGTGTGTTCTTCCTTCCATATTTTGCAATTTTTTTAAAACGTTTTACAAACATAGCAAATTGTTCATCTGAGAGAAATCGTTTTCACGAGAGGAAGTGGAAGGTTTGTTTTCAACGATGATTTCTTCTTGGACCATGGCTGGCGAGGACACGATTACGGTGTTTGTCTTGCTCTAGAGCTTGATTTACTTCGAGCTCATAAACCTTCAAACTTGCGTAGTGACTACGGAGAGTCATCTCATTTAATTTTTTGGATTCTTTCATAGCCGTGTTCTTGACATGCCATAAGCTACCTAGAGAGCCTAGAAACCTCATGTTCATTTCCTTTTTGTCATAAGTTTTACCAAGAGAAAAACGATTATTTATTATTACCTCGAAGCGTCGTATGCTTGTGTCAAGGTTTCCTTTGGATCCTTTTGAAGGAATCAGCTGCTTTGGATGTGTGTACTTTCTATTATCTCTTGTCTTGGTCTCCTTCCAAGTATTCACAAGAGCTTCCCACATCTCTTTGCGGTTGTACATCGAATCACTTGGCTGGTATGTGCTTGTGTCTAGAGAGCTAGTAATTATATTAATGCCTTCTTGTCAAGCTCTACCCGGTTTTACGTAGTCCTCATCCATCGATTCTTCTTTGGGAACTTGCAGGATTCCTAGCGATGGAGGCTAGAAGGTTGGCCTTCATTGGTACATGTTGTCTGCGTGCCAGCACTTCCATAATCTGTTGTCAATAGAGTTCATAAACAGCATTACCTTATCCTTCCATACATCGAAATGGCCTTCGAATATTGGGATTAGATGTAGGCGGCATGTAGTGTGTTTGTGCCATTGGATCGAATCTCTCAAGAGTTTAATCTCGGAAAAACTTGTTTTCAAAGTATGACTCGATACCAATTGTGGGTCCCAAGAGGCACAATAATAAGCTAGAAGGGGGGTTGAATAGCTTATTATACACTTAAAAATTTTAAGTAAGTTCTTTGAAAGGTACTTTCAATCTATTGAAAAGATTGAAGTAGCGGAAGTCTTTCAATAAAGAAATTTGAATCAAGTCTGATAAGGACTCTGGGTAGCCTTAACGATTACTTAAATTTCTGTAAGGGTAAAGATAAATGAAGTAATAAGCAGATAAAATAGTAGACAAACAGTAAAGGAATAAACACAAGTATTTTGGGATGGTTCACACTATAAAAAGTGCTACGTCCACCACCAAGGAAGTCAACCTTGGATTTAAATAGTGCACTATGTTTTCCACTAGATCTATTACAAAGAATATTCCCGGATCGTGTACAAAATATTGACTTGTGTTTGGGGTTAAGGAATTAAATATCTGAAAACAAGATATTTAATTAGTGAAAAATATAGCTATTGAATGAATAACAACAAGAAGTAAAACAATAAATGTTGATGCATGATTTCTTGTTGTTGACGAGGACTCCTGGATCTGTTGAGGATCTGTTGAATGTACTGGAGTAATAAGACTTAGAGTTGTTGAGTTTCAGAGCAATTCTTCAAGTGTTCGAAAAATAATTTTCTCTTCGGTCTTTAATGGCGGTATTTATAGCGGTGCACTCAAAATATCCGTTGGAGAAGCGAGGACTTTAACAGCTCTATTAGGTTGAATGCATTAAATGCATGGGGCATCAATCAGAATTTCGTCTTCACGAGATGAAGCGGGGAATGATTGCGAGATCTTCGGAAGTTGGGCAATCGGATGTCGAGATCGAGAGAGTTGCGAGACGGTAGGTGACGATGCCTTTCACCGCTTTCTTTGTTCAGTTGTGAAAAGTCTTCCGCTTTTGGAAAGGCGCTTTCGGCGGGTTTGAGGTGTCGGGAATGTCTCAATTTAAATTCAAACATAGATAAGGATAAATTTAAATTGATCCATTAATCTTTTTGGACAGACACGTCATGAATGACAGTGTACAAAAGTCTGCTTGGTTGTAAGTTGAAGCGGGTCTTCCGTGAAGCTTTGAAGAGGTCTTCCGCTGAACTGTAAAGTCCTATAAAACTATACTTGGCAAAGTTCTATACAA
>JABEVN020000792.1:0-28093 GCA_013146195.2 Codonopsis lanceolata | reverse complement strand
GTGTATACAGATGCGGATTTTGCAGGTTCACAAGTGGATAGAAGGTCCACCACTGGATATTGCACATTCGTAGGTGGTAACCTAGTATCGTGGAGAAGCAAGAAACAAAGTGTGGTAGCACGGTCAAGCGTAGAAGCTGAGTTTTGAGCCATGGCTGCAGGAATTTTGTGAGCTATTATGGGTGAAAATCATCTTAGAAGATTTACACATTCAATGGATCAAGCCTATGAAGCTATATTGTGACAATCAAGCAGCCATAAGCGTTGCACATGATCCGGTGCAGTATGATAGGGCGAAGCATGTTGAGATAGACCGACACTTCATCAAAGAGAAACTAGAGAGTGGTCTCATTTGTACTCCTTATGTTCTTACGCACAGTCAGCTTGCGGATGTTCTTACAAAGGGATTTGCTGCACGAATGCATTTCAAACAAATATAAGCAAGCTGGGAATGCAGAATCTTTATTCACCAGCTTGAGGGGGAGTGCTGGAAGTTTGAGATAGATTTGTCGGTGATTCATCTCCTTGATTGATGGTCTGTGTGAATGATGGGCTTGAAATCAGGAATTTGGTTGGAATATTCCTGTTGTTTAGGACATGTGTAACTTATGTTGTATTTCCGTAGTTAGAAGATTATGATTTCATTAGGCCTTGATTTTAGGATCCTAATTGATCCATTCCCTGTGTATAAATACTCACTGTCAGAATAATGAGAAGTTATCTAATTCCCAATATTTCTTCACAAAGGATTTTAAAGCTACAACATAGCAGAGGCAAGCAGCATAAAAATACCTTGGCCGCTTTCCGTCATCAGCAAAAGATAGAGCAATAACTCGAACAAGTTCCATTAGTGTACCTATTCGATAAACATCCTGTGCATCATAAGATATGGTTAACTCTTAACAGACCAGTTCATTTCAAGGATAAAAGTCCCTCACCATTTCTGGATTCAGCTCTGGGATATTGATCTCCACCTGCCAGTTTGAAATGACAAATCAATCCAACATAAGTTCTAATCAGAGGTGTGGAGACAATGAAGAAGGCAATACAATATTGCTACAATGTATGGCCTAGACTAGAATACTCAGATTTAATCTGCAGGTACAGGCAGATCAGAATCTCTTCCATCCTCCAGCAAAAACAATACTCCCTCCATCCCAAAATGAGTGTCCTCTTTTTAGATTCTATGAATTCACTAAATTCACCTTCGCCAACTATCATGTTCTAGTGTGCACGTGCAATGCTATAATGTGGACACTAAGAATTCATGTATATGTGCCAGTAAAATTGCTTAAAGAACAACTTCCTTAATTTCACTGAAAAACTAAAACTGGTCCGGCATTTTCGTACAGAGAGTAGAACTGATGCTTTACTGTTTTACCCATCAAAAAGAAAAGGAAATGCAAATTCCAACCCACTAACGAGCCAAAATTTCCATCTGAATTTGGGGCAAAACTGCAAACGAGGAAACTATAAGGCACGAAGGAGGAGGGGAATGGTCCACACAATACATTTGAATTCCTCTTCTGTTTGACCCTCAAAGAGAAAAGGAAACACAAATTCCAACCCACTAACGAGCCAAAATTTCCATCTGAATTTGGGGTAAAACTGCAGAGGAAACTATAAGGCAGGAAGGAGGAGGGGAATGGTCCACACAATACATGTGAATTCCTCTTTTGTTTGACCCTCACATCCTATATCAGTGCTTCCTTAGAGAGCTACATGTGGTTCAGTAGCACCTAGCCCTCGACAGGCATCACTTAGTCCTTCGATGAATACCTGGAATCAATACTGAAAGAGATATTCAAACAAGTGTTCCTCTTGATAAATCAATCCAGAAAAATGTGAAAGAAATTTATATTTCAGTGCTAACTCACTCTAAACCATACCAGCAGGGACCCCAATTCTAGTAATTATGGCTCTAACTGTTGCATAAAGCCCCTTCACTTATCTACCCCACTCCTTCCGTCCCAAAAAAGTCCCACTTTGACTGTTTTTGGTCAACTAGATTGAAGTTTGACCAAAGATTTACAAATATTTACTTATCATTACTGAATTCTAAATATTTACTTATCATTACCAAATTCATACGAGATTACTTTTTTGGGGTGGAGGGAGTATATCTTTTCGAGAAAGTGGCTTGACATATGTCATCATACAATAAGTCAATAAATGGACGTCTCGTATCAACTCGATGACATATGAATTTCGTAGGATGGCACCAAAGTCGTATCCATTATACATGGTGAATGTGAATGACTCAAAAAATTCATATAGCAGCATAAAGCATGTATTGTCAGCTTTGACAAGTAATTTGAAGTATCAGAAAGTGAATGAAGCTCCTTTCTTTTCTGTAGTGACTGGAACTTGTTATCCTCTTTAGTTTTTGCCCTCAATGAGATTCTGATAAGCATGTGCTCAAATGGAAATGATGAGCATACACCTTGGTGCCTCTTTAATATATTAACATATCTACAAACTTACAAGAATATTGTGTTAATGAGGTACACATGGGACAGTCGGAGACAGTCAATGGTTCATTCACCAGTTAAGTATCCATCTCGAGATCTATAGAAATGCTAAAGCTCTGTTTTCTATATCTACAACTCTTATAGATCTCTATTACAGGCTCTATCAATGGGTGCATTCACAAGGTGTCTTGATCAAATCTTTAAAAAAAGAAAGGCTCAAAAAATAACTAACCTTTAATCGAGTTTTACCATCATTTATAGCTCTTTTGCGTTGCTTGAAGCACATCATCATAAAAAATATTCCCTAATTTCCCTTGAATGGGGGATGTTATTCAATTTAGTGGGGATTCCTCTCCAACTTTCCTGTAAAAGGATGACAGGAAACACAAGCAAAGGAAATCAGGAGAGCGACATATTATCTTTTATTTTCTGTGACTCATCCTGTAATTTATGAGGATGCTTTTGGAAAAACAGAACTTTACAATGTATAGACAGACACCTTGCCAAAGGATGCCATGTTCAGGAGGTTGCCACTTCCAGTTACAGATTTTTCTGGTATACAGAGAACATAATTGAGTTTAGAACACAATCAAGACTAGTCTTCCAAGAGGCCATTGTCCTAGACCCCATTACCGAGTACCGACGGTTCAGTCAAATTCTTGGTAAAGACTCCATTGTATAGATCTCATTAACCACATGATTTCAATATGATATGACAAAATATGAAAATGAAGGAGATAAGATTTGATAAAAGAAGGTAATAGAATGTATTAAACTCATAGTAGAAACATACTGGTAGATGAGAAGCTCTTTCTAGAATACACAATCATATACCAATGTTATAAAAATCACTTGATCTGAGACCACAGATGATATACAATTCCCTTTCAGATAAAAATGTGAAAGGACTATAGATGATAGAACCGAAAATGCTCAATGCAAACATGAAACACTTAGTTTAACACAATTCTTCCATTTTTAACACTTCACAAAGGCGGGAGCCTCGCCATTGGGCCTTCCTTCATTTTATACTCCCTTCATCCCTAAATTATTGTCCTACTTTCCTTTTTCGTCCATCCCAAAAAATTGTCTTGTTTGTAAACTTTCCTTTTAGAAAAATACTTTACCATTTTACCCTTACACTTTCTTATTATTTTGGTAATGGTCCCACATGAACATGAGATTCAAAGTAAACTGCATATTATACCATTATTAATAATCGAGTCAATTTTTTTTCTTAATCCTCGTGGCGGATCAAACATGACAATAATTTAGGGTCGAAGGGAGTATGATTCAAGTGGGTAGCTGCACACTGTAATAACACGGACTGATGCTTAAGAAAATCACTCAGAATTAGAGTAATATGTCAAGTTCCAATGGTGATTGCTAAATAAGACAAACCCATCGACATCATAACACGTCTCATATGCATATTTTTCGATTGGTTTGAATCTTATGTCTGCAAATGCCTTCAGTGCAAAACAGGTAACAAGTCTGCTGCCACTCACGATGCAGTATCAAGCATCATTTAGAACCTACGCATATTCTGTACTGAGTTCACTATATGTATTGTGTACAAATACCTCTTCTATAATTATTAAGTATCTGAGCAGGAAGTGCGAACATAGAAAGTTGTGCTTCTAATCCCAAACACACCTAATTCTGCTGCCTTCAGTTTCTTCTTCTGAACTTGCAACAACAAAGAGTCTATTTCGTTGAAGACTAAATCCTTTGATTGGTTTCCGTCAATCTATCATCAAATATTAACCAGAAATGAATCAATGAAACAGATTCATATGAAGTAGTCAACAGATACCAGGATTGATTTGATCTAAAAATCCAAGTACCTTTTTCAAAATGGTCGAGTACGTAGATGATATTGCTTCCATGTTTTGCTTATAAATTTGCAGACGTGATTTGACCTAGAAAGAATGAAGACAAATGTTAGGAACCCAAAGTGGAGTTTATAGTATGTCAAGCTAGGGGGTTTTTCTAAGTGCTTGTAGAACTTAAGCTGTAAGAGAGAGAGGGTCCACCATTATATGTTTGTTTTCAACTTTTGCATGACAAAAGTGTTGATCAATCTCGATAAATTTGGTCGTATCAAGTTGAGATGGGATGTAGGTAATATCATTGGCAGTCTTGTTGTCACAGTGTAACTTTGTAGATCCATCTACATAGATTGCCAGTCTTGTGTAAAAACCTGATGCCAAATCAGTTCACAAATTCCTTCAACCATTTCTCTTACTCTGCCTCAGCAGTTGACCTAGCTACAACCGCATGTGTCTTACTTTGCCAAATGACAAGTGGCCAACATTGATTTCAGGGCGCAATAAAGACTATTCATCATTCAGTAATTTTTTTATTTTCATATTTTACAATTGGGCTGTCTCTATAATAGTTTGATCTTTTACAACAGTCAGTATGATATTGGGAGTCACCAGGCAGTGAGTGATATAAATGAAATATAAAAGTTATGGTAAACCAAACATACCTTTTCTTCAGTGTCATCAGGTCGAGTTATGAGCCGTGCTTTAATTTCCTCAGTTTCTGGAGGGAAGTTCTTTATATGATAAATCTTCCCTGTTTCTGGGTCCAGCCTTCTACCAACACATCTGTCGATTAGAATTTCATCAGGGACCTGAGTACAAAGGAATAAATCTCTGTAAAAGATGAATCCCCTAAAACTTTCTGTGAAGGTACAGGTTAATAAAATTATTGAATGTGAAAATTGTCTGTTTCAGTCATTCCGAAGTTTACGTAAACTCATTTGCCATAAGGAATTCTAGTTTATTTAATTATGATCTCTGAATTCCAGTAAAAGTTTGCTTTTCGATACAATGCCTCATCCCCCTATTGTTCTTAAGTTACCAACTCATCCAAAAGCTTAAGCTATTAGATAGGGACTCAACAATGTATACCAAGCTTAACACTCCCCTCACGTGTGACCCGCCCACACATGAAGAGATACACAAACATGCCTCACCAAGGGCATCACAAACCAAACAGAGTGACTAGCGGTGGCAATTGGGTGTTAATGGATAGCTTTGGGTTAGACCATTATCCATTGGCCTAATGGATAATGGCCTAACCCAAAATTATCCATTAACACCCAATTGCCACCCCTAAGAGTGACAACATGCACTCGCAATATTCCGGTAAAAATGCAAGCGGGATGACTCGAACCCACGACCTTGCCAAACCAGAGCTTTGATACCATGTTAAGTTACCAACTCATCAAAAAACTTAAGCTATTAGATAGGGGCTCAACAATGTATATCAAGCTTAACAATTGTGAATAGGAAATTCTACCCCTTGAAATATGGAAGATTTCTTTTGAATATTTCAACAGTAAATGAATCACCTTGTCGATATTATGATTCATTAGCTGCAGTACTTCAGATGCTGGTGGTTAATTGAGCTGACAAAGATGGCTAATACTTGATAATAGTTTAGTGGGCGGTGCACTTCCTTCATTCAAAATTCATTTTTTTCTAAGGTTCTTCTATATAGTATGACCAGAGATTATGTGGTACCACTGTTAAGTCAGCCGGTAATCATGTTTCCAAATGAATGAGGTGCTTTGTTGGCTATCCCACATGTCCTGAGTTTTCTTTGAATGCTTAGTTGTTCAGTACTACAGTTCTTGAATTCTTGTTGCCTTGCTGGTAATTTTGTGATTTTACTGAACTCATTCACTTCTTTTCCCCCTGCCACTTACTTGAACACTGGAGGACTTTTGGTTCTCCCACTTAATGTCTTCTCCACTGCTTTTCTGTCTAAAAGAAGAAGTAAAGAAACAAATTTGTTTTTTCAAACATTTTATCCACAAAACCACCATAATTTATCAGCTGAAAAAGAAATAAGAGACGGTGTAGTGAATTTCACCCGCTTTCTGTCTTTCACATATACAAGTGTCTACACCAACAAGCGCGTATATCAACTGGTAAGAGGTTCTTCTAACTTGACCATAGGTCACAGGTTCGAGATTTATGGGAACGCATGTGTGTTAGAAACTTGTTGGGAAAGTTTCTACCGCCACTTGTGGTCCTACCCGGCTCGGGGATTAGTCTTGGGTTTTCAGGCCTGAGACACCTTTGGGAAACCCTGAAAAATATACAAGTGTCTGCTTTCCCACAGCCTTTTTTGCTGCAAGTCTTATTCCGGCCAAATATTTTGGTTGCCATGAAGTCAAGTTTTCTAAGAGGACTAGAAACTTTCAGAACTGAAATTTCTTGGGCATAGATATGCTAAAAGCATATATAAAAATACTTTATTACTTTGCCAGACAACCAATGACTATACCAACCAGTTGCAACTGGCTGGGAATGTTCATTTACTGCTTCGATTGGTCCAACTTCCAAGAAGCACAGAGCTGTTAATAGTGCTCTGGCCACACAGTCTTGGCTCATCCACCAGACTTGGGTCCGATACATAGGTATGATGCTATACCACCGATCCTGTACAAGTAAGGTCCTTTTACATGAAATTTCTTTCATTTTAAATATTTTGAGCAACACTTTTGTTTTTATCCATTTCTCTTTGACGATTGCCGTGAACAAGAAGTTGCTTGTGTTTGTGTTTTGTCCTGTCTCATCATTTTACAGGTATGAGTATATCAAAAAGGTTTCTACACTAATAAGGTTTGCTTTTGGAAAATTGCTAAGGAAAACCATAAAAACCTCAGTTATTGAATAAATGGGTGATTTCTGATTTTGGTACTATAGACAAAATTCTTTTGTATTTACAAAATCTAGGAAATAAATACAAGCGAAGACATATTTAGCACTAGTATGGGAACTATAAATGAGATTCATGCTATAGGTGGTGCAAACACCTGATATCAGCGCTACAAAGACAGTGACCTTTAAGCAATGCCAGAGAACTCATGAACCAAATTCAAGTGGATCGAGATAGTAGAGCTTAGCTCTAATAGATAATATCCCCCTCAATGACACAATGTAGCTCTGACTTGATTTTGTTGAGTTGAGTTGAGTTGAGATGAGTTCACTTTGTAATAAAGTATCAGAATTGTTCATATGAGAATTGGTGAAGGCATGAAGTACAAAGCAGATGCAATCAATTTCACATTAGTAAGAGAAATCTAATCGCACCATGAACATGGAACGACATACTGACTTACATCTAGTGCAATGAACACATCCGGTCTAATCATCATTTTTTCCAGAGACTCTGCTTGCGCAAAACTCCGAGGAAATCCATCCAAAAGCCACCCTTCTCTTTTGCATCATTCGGGATAACCGTCCTTTCACCATCTGCAAACCAAACAAATTATATCTCTTCTCTTGAAAGCAGGAGGGAAATACCATCTAAGTTACTTAAATTCTGTTATACAGCTGTCACAAGTTCATCTGGGACAAGGCGTCCTGAATTCATGTACTCTTTCGCTTTACTTCCAATTTCAGTACCAGAAGATACTTCGGCTCGAAGAAGATCTCCCGTTGATATGTGCACCAGTCCAAACTGAAAAACAAAGACGAAGAGTTGTGGGTAGGTACCATGTATTGAATTAAGCCAGAAATGTTAGCGAGAGCAAACTAGTAACATTTTCATGAGTAAATGTAAGAGCTACCAATTCGGCAAACCTATAAAAGAAATGGGATGTGGAAGCAGTAATCAGTATGCTATCTAAAAGTATCAATTAAGAATCTGTTGAGTGTAAAATACCACACATATACGTGTATACAAGCGTGAGTATATATAGGCATGTACACACAATTACAAACATACAAATCTACACCTCTATATAAACACACGTATGTATGCACAGTCTAAGTGACCCTTCAAAGTTAAAGATAACTACCAATTTATCACAAAAACAACAAAAAACAAAACTAAGCTCGGGCAAGCCGAGGAAATGGTGACCCTCAAGAATCCATTTCTAATCAAAGGCAAGTATATAAGCAGTTAAGTGGCCAACATAATGTACCAAGAAGATCCAACGAACCTTTTGAACAATCATCTCACATTGAGTCCCTTTGCCTGACGCTGGTGCCCCTGATATCATAACCTTTAATGGCTCATTTTGTGAACAAACTACCTTCAGTCCCTGATATGAGAGAGAGAGGGGGAGGGTATTAGCTTTAATGGCTTGCATACTCCATGTTACTTAATCGATAGAAATTTAAAAATATGCACTAAATTATTCTTCCATTCTACTAAATAGTCCTATTTGTATTGGGAAAATGCTAGGGTCCCTAACCTATCATCGTCATCTATGCGACAAGCATGTGATCTGTTAGTCATTGGCCCTACAGGTTGGTTGTGTGATTTCTGACCAAACACATGCTTGACTATAATGGAAAGTTGGGATTCCTAGCTTGACTTTTTGTGCGTTATGTTCCATTCAAGGCTACTTATTTGAAACTGAAGTTGCAAACAATGAAGTTTTAATAGTCACTTCTAAGGGTAATGGTTTGCTTTCTACATGTTAAGCCTTGGAATACATAGCTAAGCTCTCTCTAATAGCTTAAGCACATATTCCCTCCGTTCCAGGCAAAGAATCTACAATACTATTTTGGGATGTTTTACTTAAAGAGTCCACTTTCAAAAATTATGTCTACAATCTCCATAACATTTCAACTTTACCCTCCACAATTGATATCTATATATATATATATATATAAAGCCTAGGTAGTTTAAAAATAGTTAAATCCCGCCAAAATTTACATTCCTAAAATAGTAACCCCTATTTACTACAAACATTTAATGAATTCTATTATTAAATAATACAAAAACAAATATTTATAATTCTTTGAAACTAACACCTAGGAATTAAAACTACTGCATTAATTGCTTTGTCATCCAAACACACCTTTTATGCATATAATTGTTAGTCTTCCACTGCGGCCAAATGATCTTCAGAAAAATCATTGCGCAAAAAATTTCAATGAACTGAATCACAAATACCCGCAACTAATTTTAACTGAATGACAAATTATATATATATATGTGTGTGTGATTTTTTTTGTCTACTTCACCAGATTCAAAGTTATTAAAACAAATACTTTCAACGAAATCACAAATACCCACTATTAGTATTAAATATATGATTGATCAACAAAAATATATAGATTTGAAATTTTGCTGTCCATTTCATCATATTCGAAATTTTAAAAACATAAAAAGTTCATCTAAAATGCGAATACACACGATTAATTATAAATGACTGACATATCTAAAAAATATATATCAATTTCAAATAAATAAAATTTAACAAATACTTCAAGTAGCAAGAAATATATAATGGTAAAATCACAAAATGAAACAAATAATATTGCAACATGTTTTTCCTCTAACAAAGAGGAAAGGTTTCGGCAATGCAAAGTTACCTCTCTTTCAAAGAAAATATGAGTTGACCAATTAATCACAGGCGAATTAATTTACTGTTACGTTTGCGAAGTAGTCAGATTTACTTCAAATTATAGAGTACCCAAATCTTCTCACTTGGAAAGCTATCTAGATGATCTCCCTTTATAAAGTTCTAGATTTTCGAGGATAGAGAATGAGAGGGATAATGAGTAAAGGGAGTTAAGAAGAAAAACTAAAATGGGAGTTGGTTCATGGCCAAATATAAGGTGAGTTAATACTTTGTTTTTTCTTCGGTGTGGGGCAAGGCTGGCGGAATAGATATCAAGACAAGAGGTAGCAAAGACAAGGGTTTTTGACACACACACACACACACACACATATATATATATATATATGCGGTAAAATGTTGTCGTTTTATTATCAAGTCAAGGAGTAAACATGCCAAGAGATTAAATTTATCGCTTTAATTGTTATTGATTATTGATATTGATATGAGCTCTAAACGAGTTTAAATCATTACAAATAGAATAATTTGAGTCAATAATTGAATTTGTTTAGTATAAGTTTTGTCATTTAATTAATATGTGGTGGGTTACGGACACGTCAGACCCATTTATATTTTTAGCCTTTTAGAGGTTGGAATAGAATAGGGTGAAATTTGGTCGGTCTCTTTTGAAAGGTTTTCAACTGCTATCTACTACGTTTTTATAACTGAAAAAAGCACTCTTGGTACGAAAGGATCAGTATACCCTTAATGAATCAGACACGCATGCGGTATGCATCAGTTTTCCAGTATCGCCATGCACGATTTTGATGTATAATTATGTGTATCACGATTCATGATTTTTGCATCATACATCGCGATGCATGATTCAAAATTGTGTAATTTTCATTCCTATTTCACAGCAGTGCATCACTATTCTAAATTGATGCATCACGATCCAAACTGATCTATTTCTAATTTATTGTGATGCATTGTGATTCCTAACTGATGCATCACGAGTCCAATTTGATGTATCGCTACTGAAATTCGATACACCGCGATACACTTTTTTGCATTTAAATCTTAATTATTTATTTAATTTTCATAAATTGCAGTTATTTTAATTATTTATTTATTTTTCATAAATTGCAATTATTCCAATTTAATTATTTTATTACTGTTAATCAATTGACACTAATATTTTTCTTTATTTTCATAATAATTTTTGATGTAATTTTAATTAAATAGAAATTGAATAATAAAAGTTTAATCAAATGATATTTGGCTATTTATAGCAGTAATCTCTTCTTCTTTTAGTTTTTTTTTTGTCTTCATTTTGCTTGATTATAATTTGAATGACGATAATTTAATTGAAAAATAAATATTCGCCGTGCATTTAACACACGGGTAGAAGACTAGTTAAAATATTAATTATGCTCAATCATTATTGTAATTACGAGTCAAGGACCAACTTTAATGCTAGTTATATATCCCTTAATTATTAGATTATTCAAATATGGACTTTTTGATGGAATGGAGGGAGCATATGAGTAGGCAATATAACATGATATCAAACCTCTAGTAGGGCAAGGTCTTGGGAGATTTCATTCCATTTGCATTACTGTTTCCGGTAATATTGTTAACACAAACGTTTACACTATGTTTAGTTTGTGATGTACCAAGTGATGCATGTAGGTTTATCTCCCCAAGTGCTAGTGGGATTGCAAGAAGTGAAGTCATAGAGACATATTCACAAACACCTGGAGTACCTAGATATAAAATAAGAGATAACAAGAAAGAAGTGAAGTGTGGCTAACCTTGGGTTTCGGGTTAGGCTTGATTTGGGTATATCCACAAATGTTAAGCGATGAAAGACAGTGATGCGGCTGCGACCGAGGAGATGAGATTGACAGAGAAGAAGAAGAAGGTGAGAGGGAGAGAGAGGACGAACAGAGTGGGAGGAGAGAGTGTGTGGAATGGTTAAACTGAGACTGAAATGAACTGGACTTGTAGTTCAGCATGATTGAACAAGATGATTATGATGAAGCACTCAACTCAAGTGAGACTTCTCTCTGCTAGAGAGAGAGAGAGAGGAGCATAGTCTGGCCGATGTTAACTGATTAACTGTCACCACAGATTCTTAATACAATTGGGACCCAAGCCGGAAGCTCACCCAGACTTCTCTCAATTTCCACCATTGGAAAATGCTACCTTTCATAGCAGATTTGGCAAATCAGATGGAATTAATTAGTTTTAATTTAAATAAAAGGAAATGGTCGAGGCCGAGTACTATCATTTGACCCATTATTTTATATTTTATAACTTTGATTAAAAAAACTTTTAAACTACCCAAAATACCCCTAAAATCCTAAACAACTCTCTCATTCTTCCTCAAACAATATGTGCCTCCTCTCTCATAGTCTCACTCATGTGTCTCTATTTCCCTCCTCTCTTTCTCTCTTTCTTGTTCGCCTCCCTCACAACACCAACATCCACGTCCTCTCCATCACCGACAAGTGAGCTTCATCTCAAGTGTTTGTGTTTTCCTCTCTTACTCTATCTGTTACAACGCCGTGATCTCCATTTTCTGTTAGAGCCCTAAACTCTAACCTTGCTCGTCTTTCTCTTTTCTACCCCAGCTATGATCGACACATGAGTCGATCAATCAACTTATGAGTCAATTAATCAACTCACCATTGAAATCAACTCATGAGTCGAACATGAGTTGATTAAACGACCTTTGAGTCGATCATGAGTTAACTAATCGACTCATGAGTGGTTTTGATGAACTCATGAGTCATTTCATGAGTTGATTAATGAACTCATGACTCATGAGTCGTTTAATCGACTCAGTAAAGGTATTTCAGAGTTTTCAATTCAAATCTGACCATATAAAACATTTTAACATAAGGCATGTCATTTTTGTAACCAACACATTTGACCTGACTATTTTGGAAGAAACCCTATTTTCATACATGTTAAATGTCACACCCAAGTGCCAAAGGTCGCACCTAATTAAATAAGTAAATTACTAGTTTCATTGCCCCTGACTAAAACAAAATTCATCTATCTTTTTTAATATAATAAGTAATTTTGAAATGTAGCTATCTCTCTCTCTCTCTCTCAATTTCTACTCTCTCTGCTTCTTTCTCGACTTATAATTTAATTTACTCGTATTTATTTCCTATTGAAAAATCAAAATTTTAGGTTGAAATTCAAGAGGGCCACACATGATGCGACATACGTTGGCTAGGGCCGAAAAATTTTGAAGTTTATTTTGGAAAAAAATTGCTGACTAATACCATTTCCTAAAGTCATAACCGCTCCAGTACTTTCTCTTTTTTAACCGGATTTTTTAAATAATATTCTTCCTAAAATGCTCAGATCGTCTCCTTCCATAGCTTCAACATTCCTTCCACAGACCAAACATATTCTTCTTAAATAGTTCGAAAATCACAATTGTTCGAGTAATGAAACGAATTTCAATCACAATGCATTAATTTGGATTCACGATGCATCAATTTGAAATCACGATGCATCATTCTGAAATGAAAATGGACCAATTTTGAATCGCGATACATTGATTTGGAATCGCGATGCACCGTTATGAAGTAGAAATGACAGTTACACAATTTTGGAATCATGCATCACTATTCAAAATCATAAATTGTCATACTAAAATCATGAATTGCGATGCAAGAACTAATGCTTACCGCGCGCATATTTCTATTCATTAAGGGTATGCTGTCCTTTCGTATCAAAAGTATTTTTTTTTCGGTTTAAAAAAATATAATGGACTGAAACGGTTGAAAACATTTCAAAAAGGACCGGCCCCAATTGTACCCCTTTAATTTTTGGAAAAATTGCGAGCCAATTTACTTTTCAAATTTTCTAATCGTTACAGTTTTTTTTTTTTTTTTCAAATCGGAAAAGGACACTTTTGAAGTCAAAAATACCAATGCCCTTATTGAGCATGAGGCACGCTATATAAATAAATCGCGGTGCATTGACTATTAAACCGCGATTCATCAATTTGATTACATTAATTTTTGCACTGCGGTTCAATAGTTTAATCTTCTAGTCTAATTGTATCACGATTCATCAATTTTATTGTATTAATTTTTGGACAACAGTTCAATAGTTTAATTTCTTAGTCCTATTGCACCACGATTCATCAATTTTATTGTATTAATTTTTGCACTGCAGTTCAATAGTTTAATTGCCTAGTCTAATTGCACCGCGATACTAACTTTTATGTAGCGCGATGAATTAATTTTTTGAACCGCGATACATATACATAATCCAAGTTGTACCGCCGTATCAACTTTTATGTATCACGATCAATTAACTTTTGAACCGCGATACATAAAATATTATCTAATCCAGTTTGCACCGCGATACAAAATCATAAAGAATCAGACCACGTCCTCCATCCGCTTCTTCCATCTCATCCGTCGTAAGCCTTCTTCTTCCTCCTCCTTCTCTGCATTCGTTCCAATTGAAAAATTCTTCAACCCAGCACAGATCAATTATATTTTCGTATTTCATGAATCAAAAAAGGTGTTCACCTTTTGGGGCGTTGCCCCCAAACCCCCTCGACCCCCGCGACCTGATCGGGCAGGTTGATCTCCGTTTCGTTGCCAACCTCAATGGTGATTTGCTAATCCAAATTATGTTGCCGAAGCTATTGAATGAGATAATGTTATTTTTGGAACAATATTTCGAAAAATGGTCTTTTGTGGTTCAAAAAAAGAACAGGGTACTAAAGTGGTTAGAAAGTTTAGAAAATAGATGGACTAGAATTTACCCTTAATTTTTTGTTAAAAAGCCTATGGTCGACCAGGACAATCGACCTTCATGAAGGCAGGCTGCCTAGGGCATTTGTCTCTCTAAAAAAAATTGTTCAATATTTTTGTGTGAATGTATTAATTCGTGAGCAAACTCTTATTAGACGGAAGATTCGTATGAAATCTAGTGGATGGCTTTGTGAAGACAAATTTCTTCTATTTAAATTAGGAAGAAAGGCAATATAATAATCAAACACCCTAAACGTCGCACCCATTTAAAAGCCAAATTACCAAATTACTCTTTTGTAAAACAACATTTATTTTTTTTCCTCCCCCATCTTTCCATGAATTTCAACAATAGATTCTCCCACTATCAAATTTTACTTTCTAATAATCTTGATGACAATGTGACTTACACCTATTGAAGCCGGAAGACCCTAGCGACTTAATCTCATTTAATCAAAACCACATTTCAATTTGTCTCCAAACATGTCGCAACACACCATCGACTTGATGAATTTTCGAAACCCTAGGCCGGGTTTATGGACTTAAAATCAGTAAGTTTAAAGAGTTTAACAACTTACAAGAATGCAAGTCTAAAATGCCTGACGACTTACATGAATGCAAGTATAAAGAATTTGACGACTTACATTAATGCAAGTCTAAAGAGTCTATCGACTTACATGAATGCAAGTCTAAAAAGTCTGGCGACTTACATAAATACAGGTCTAAAGAGTCTGACAACTTACATAAATGCAAGTATAAAGAGTCTGAAGACTTACATTCATGTGAGTCAAAAAATTCTGGCGACTTGCAATGAATTTTCAAAACCTTAGGCTAGTCGTCAGGTTCTATGGACTTAAAATTAGTAAGTCTAAAGAGTCTGACGACTTACATGAATACAAGTCTAAAGAGTTAGACGACTTATATTAATGTAAGTCTAAAGAGTCTGGCGACTTACGTTAATTCAAGTCTAGAGAGTCTGACGACTTACGTTGATTCAAGTCTAATGAGTCTAGCGACTTATATGAATACAAGTCTAAGGAGTCTGACGACTTACGTGAATGTAAGTCTAAAAAGTCTGGCGATTTGTAAGGATTTAAACATTAGTTCCTTAGCGACTTAACCTAAGAAATCATGGTCACTTGTTGCCGACCTGACGAGAAATTGACGTCACTTGTTGCCGGCCTGGAGAGAAATCGGGTAGAGTGAGAAAGTTTGTTTAGAAAGAATTGTTTGGTTAAATGATGTAAAATAGTGAGTTATTTTGTTTTAAGGGGAGGGAGGATATAATTGCAATATGAATATTTAAAATGATGGGACATTTAGTAAATGGGATGCGATGTTTAGTGTACCCCATAATAATTTGTCTTTTTAAGTGGTGAGACATCTAGCCCCACTCTTACTTTTTTTTACTTATTAAATTTTGCTTTCAGGTCCAAAAAATATATATTAGAAGAAACTATTTCCATCACAAAAATTGTGTATCCATTACATCACTTATTATAATACTATTCTAATTTATGTCAGGACGAATACCCTTAACTACTTGTTTTGAAAAGGGTCACTTTGTATTATAAATGAAAACCATTATTTTTGACATAAAACCGCGAAAGTGTCATTTTTTAAAATTAATAGTCACTTTTTAGTTTAAAATATGTAACTTTATGTCCTAAAAGTTTCACTTTGCAAATAAAAATTATTCATCTTGCCCTTATATGTATCACTTTTTAGCATTAAATAGGTCTCTTTTTAACGTTAAAAGGGTCACTTTTGGACCTAGACGTGTCATTTTGCATTAAAAATGAAGTTGATTAAAAATTTAAGTTGATTTAGGATTAAAATGCAAAGTTTGGGCCATAGGGACTTCGACAGTAAAGTTTGGAAAAAGGGAGGGCACCAGCTCACGATTTGGAGGTTGGAGGGCACTAGAGCAATTAGGTGGTCGAGTTTATTAATGTATTGTCGGCTTCTCATGCAGCCACGTCGCCCACCTCTCTTGTGATCGACGTGTTTTTGAACGGAGCTGGGTTGACCCATGTGTTTTTGACCCGTTTGCTTGCTTTTCAGCACATTTTGCTCTCATTTTAATTTGTTTTCTTGTTGGGTAACCCGCAGTCTTCCTTGGGTTACTCGCTCCAAAAGTCTCATTTTTATCATTTTTAGGGGTTCGTCTTACAGATTTAACCATATGACCGTCTTACACAAGTTTTTGCCGAGACTTTTTGATACATCTAAAAGATCAATTGGCATTTTAATACATTCACTAAAACATTAACGGTTTCTAGATAACATTTATTTAAGAATATAAATACATAGGAGGATTTCCTAATTCTATATATATGTTTGTCATAATAATGCATCAATATATATATATATATATATATATATATATATATATATATATGAATATTGAAGGGCAACATATATACTAATTAAGAATAAAAATACTAGATTGTTAGAGAAACTTTTTTGGCAAGTAGGGAAGCCTTGATTAATTAGGTGATGTGATTGTTGAAGATCATCGCACAGGGTGTGAGGGTCTGGAATGGTTTCTTCGTCAGCTGATATTACAAAGGTGAATTTGTCAACATAACTTACCGCATGAATCATCAGTGCCTGCGCATGCAAATTGCAATTCAGATGAAAATATTCAAGTCAAGGCCTGAGCTGTAAACCTGTAACCTGTAAACCCATCTTTAATAGGGCGGGAACGCGGGTGCAGGTGCAGGTACTTACATTAGGTTGGCCATAACAAGTGGAGGCAATGTAGGCAATTTCATGCCCATAAAATGCAATCTCTTCTCGTGGTCCAGGAACATTGCTGAACCATAGTGTTGTATTGAAGAAAATTCTGTGGTTGAGTTTTCCTGCTGCCTGTTAATTAATCATCATCTTAATTCATTATTAAATCTTTCTTTCTTTATTTTCTTCCCTTCTAGGCTCTAGCTAGCTGTAAATAAATATTACTCGGATATATAAGTAGTATACCTTAATGCCAAACAACTTGAAGATCAGGTTTGTTAAGAGATAAGTGCAATAAGGTTCTAAAGAAGCTTTCTTTCTATCAATAACAGCCTTTGCTTGCCTCACGTGATCCAACGCCTCGTCTTCGACTGAAATGTTGAAAGGAAGGAGAACATAACCGATTTTGTTGCCCCATCTCGCCTTGCACCTCCCATTTTTCATCATATCAACATACGCCTATTACGGAATAAAAACTATTAGTATCACTGCAAATCAATTTTAGGAATTATATCGTTGCATCAAAAGGCACTACGTAAGTACGTATACTCACATCGATCTCTGTAGTTGCTCTCAAGTTGAAAAAGAAAGCTGCTCGGAGGCGAATTTTCTTTGGAAGATTACTTTTCTTCCCAACTTAATTCTCCTTCATTCTTCTTACTCCCACCTGCCATTTTACTTATTAGTACATACTCCTCATGCAACAAGGAGATTGAGTCAAGTTCAGGTTCAGGGGTGGTTATATATTGCCTTTTCCATACTTGATCGCCACGCTGGGTTATTTGGGGACAGAAGGATTGTGTAAGGAAGAGGAAAGAGCATAGGTACGTAGGGTAAAATGGTTCATAAAGTACTAGCATTCTATTTTGTAAACAAGTACGTACATATATAAGGTGAAAGTTGTTGGAAACTTGTTTCCAATAGCTTGAATAAACTAAGTCATGTAATATATAATGTGGGATCCTACATTGGGAATAAAATGAAACAAAGCTCTACCTTACTTTCAGGCCCTTGGGCCACTACACTTTTGTGTAGGAGGGAAGACCTACCTAGGTGTAGGCAGGGCCGGCCCAAAGGGGGTCCGGAAGAGGCGCCCGCCTAATGTTGAGAGGCCCAAATTTATAATACAGCCATTTATAGATATAAATATTATATTGTCATTTGAATTATATATATGTTTTAGTGGCCCATTGGACAAGGTGTTTTGATTTAGTTGAGAGGCCATAGGTTCGATTCTTTGAAAGCCATGTTAATTTTATTTATTTTTGAACTCTTTGAATTTGAAATTTATGTAAAATTTATTTTATTTTTGAGTTGTGAATTATCAAGTATTATATACTCACTCCCTTCGTTCTGAGTAAAGAGTTCTCGTTTAAAAGTCAAACTAATGTTAAAAATGACATTTTTAGTAGCTCATTAATAATAAAATAACACGTTTAATCAATAAAAAAACATAATTATCTTAGAATATGGACTAATGGATTACAATAATCGAATAATCAACAAAAAAACCAAATGAACATGTAACGAATGAACCAAAAAATGAGAGAAGGTAATATAATTTGATGATATAGTTGAAAAAGATGTTGAATGAGTGAATAAATCTGAAATATCTTATAGATATGCTTTATAGACATTTTGTATATTTTAATATATAAGAAAATTACTAAATCAAGATAGAAAATAACTAGTGTACCGGAATATGCAAACGAAGTAATTTTAAATAATTATTTCATATATTTATATATTAGTATGGTCGTAGATGTTATACCAATTGAATACTTTGAACGATGAAAAATTGAAATTTTATTTATTTCAAAATTTTATTTTTATATTAATAGGGGCCTATTTTATCATTTTTGCCCTTGGCCCCTAAAAGTTCAGGAACGGCTCTGGGTGTAGGTCCAAACACGCGCGCCGCCGCAGCTTGGCTGGTCGGTCGGCCGGCCTGCTTGCCTACCTGAACCTATCTTTTTACTACCGGTTCATTTGGTGTGTGACCTTTTCAAAGATGAACCTTTGCGCAAGTTCGAAGTTCAGCCACTCAGAGAGATTAATCGGTTATGCCTGTCTGAAAGGTTGTGTCTCTTTCAGACAAACATAACTGCCAACTGCCAAAGGTTGTGTCTGTTTGAACGGTTGTGTCTGTTTTCAGACAGCCAACCGCCTTCAACCGTTCCCAATCGTCATCCTCAACTGACATTTAAATACTCCTTCAAACAGATTTTTTGCTATCGAAAATTCTGCTCTCTTTTACTCTCCCTTCTGCCCTACAGAGATTACAGCAACGGTTGCATTCGTTGGTGATTGAGTTTTGAAGATTTGTCAAACATCCAATCACGTAAGATCAATATCCTGGGAGACTCACTAGATTCACACCGTGCAGATCTAGAACACGGTTTCTAGTTTTTGTCTTAAGGACAGAGATCTAATCTCATTGATCTTAATACAAAAACCAACACTACACTGCCGGGCTAATATAACAAAAGTTTCATGTAGTAAGAGAATTGGGGTAACCAGCCGGGCATGGATCAGGGAAGGGATATGCATAACAAAACAGCTGCTCGTTTCTCATATGCACGCTCTATTCTGTTTTCTGTTGTTCCCTTCCCTTCCCTTCCCGTGACAAGTCAAACTTGGGGCGAGACACCTCAGATATCTGTAGGTCAGGTTAAAATTGCCATCCCATGCACAAGGAAATGGAGAAATAGACGCTTACCATATCTTCTGTTTAGGTAGCGGGACAAACCGGATTGTGTGATTCCAAGAACCACGTCATTTAAAGTCTGCAAAACCAAGAAAAATGTCGGGGGATAAAACTTGATTTATACACCCGTGCGTTAAATGCACGGTCATACATTTTTTCAATTAACTTATATTCAAGCGAAACAAAAAAAAAACAAAATTTCAAAAATAAAGAAAAAATAATGTTGGAGGCAACTACTTTCTATTAAAAAAAAAATTGATTTGTTTTTATTTAAAAATTAGAGACTTGCATATTTAAGATCTGAGAAAATAAAGTCAATTTTTTAGAAAAAAAATTGGGGTTTAATAATATGACGTGTGTTTCAAGGAGTTTTGATTATTTAATATTATAGGGGATGCAATTGTAAATAATAAAGTTTGCTGTAAAAAAATAAATGAATGTTTCGAGGAGTATTCAGATCTAATAAAATCACATAAAAACATTGTGTTTAATTTTATTTGTATAAAAAAACATTTTTGACATTTACATCCACTGTGAATTTGTTAATAGTTTTTATACATCGATTTTTGTTATTTATTTTTAGATAAATCTCCAAACTGTTTTAATCATTTAGAATTCTCGAATGGTAATTTTTTCTGATAATTTTTATTCCATACTACTTCTAATTTGTCAATGGTTTTTTTACATCTCAATTTTTTAGTATTTCTTGATTTACTTGACTTTTTTAGTATAATATTTCAATATTTGATGGGTTCATGTTGCGAAGAATCACTATTTAGTTGAAGAAGGAGCCTATGAAAAAAAATGTCGAACAATATTTGATGGATTCATATTTTCTCGCAGTTACAGGTAGCTGATCATATACGAAGAAGGAGACGGTGATTGTAAACTAATTCATTTTCATTAATCATCATTTACAGTGTGTTTATTCATTTCCGTTTGACACAATCGAGAATTCGAAAACTGTGCAAGTTGGGATAATTCATGGTGGAAGTTCCAAGGGGTTTTTCAATTATTTAATTAAAGTATTCATTAATTGTTTCTTGTTAATAGGAGTTTCTATTTTGAGAAACAAAGTTTTGACGGGATTTTTCCCTATATAAACTACCATACTTTATATATATATATATATATATATATATATATATATATATATATATATATATATATATATATATATGCAAAAGAGGGTCGGCCCTGGGCAAGGGTAGGTTGGGCATCAGCCCAGGCCCAAGCTAATTAGGGGCCTAAATTTTTGTGGGTATTAGTAATAGTATTATATTGAGTTAGTGTTTTTTTTTATGCAGCTAGTTGAAGAGGTCCAAAATCTAAAGAAAACAACCAAATTCGAAAAATTCTCAATCTTAAGACACGGCCCTAACTCACTGCATACATTCCAATTCGGTAATTCTCAAACAGCCCAATTAGTAATAGTTATAGCCTTAATATTTCTTGAGTATGTTATGACTTAGACCACTTATGTATAAATATTATGGGAAAATATTAATGCACTAAAATTGATGTATCGCGATTCAAAAATAGACTAACAATTACATTATTGAACTGCGGTGCAAAAATTAATGCACTAAAATTGATGAATTGCGGTACAAAAATAGACTAGTAGTTACACTATTGAACTGCGGTGCAAAATTAATTCAATAAAAAATGATGAATCATAGTTCAAAAATAGACTAGTAGTTACACTATTGAACCGCGGTGCAAAAAATAATGCGATAAAATTGATGAATTGTGGTGTAAAAATAATGACTTACATAACGCGTCTACAGTTCATTAAGGGTATCGTAGTCATTTTACCACTAAAAGTGACTTTTTCCGGTTAAAAATAAAAATGGTGTAAATTAGCGATTAAAAGTTTTAAAAAGTGAAACGACCCGTAATTTTTTCTAAATATTAATTTTTGTTATTAAATAAGGACCATTTCTTAAGCTTCGGGCTTGACCAATCAAATGTTAGAACGCCCTGGTATGCAATTCCCGACATTTTTTAAGATGATATTTTAGTACAAAAGTAAGTGCGCATATGATCAGAAAATTCAAAAATACAAAAAGAAAGACGTTTGTGAAATTTACCATGTTCATTTCATTCTTCACCAACTTAATGTCATCTAGGCTAACTGCCCGGCGAACAAAACGTCGTGGTCTGTACTCGACTCCTGCTGAACCTTTTAAGGGGGTCTCCGTGTCTTTGAGAAACAATGAGGTCAAAGCAAACATGATTAAGGCAGTAAGAGAGTTCCAAAGCATCTGAAAAACTGACCAAAACGTAGTGAACTTGATATAGCTTGACTTCTTCATCATTTGAAGGGTTGGCAAACCGTCAGCGCCTGAACGTTTACGTGTACAGGCGAGCAAGAGAGCCGTCAAAGATAGGCCATCACCAATGGAGTGGTGGATGCGGAAAACACCAGTACCTTCAGCATCAGAGGTTTTTAAGTCTAGGAGGTGGAGCCCCCATAAGGGTTTTGAGTAATCAATGGAAGATTTGCTAAGGTTGGAAGCATAGTCCTCTATGAATTTGTCCGGTGACTTCATGTTTGCTTCTAGCTTGGGAACTATAACATGTTGATCTATGTTCACCTTTGTTCGAATCCATTTCATCCCCCCATTTTCCTTGTCCTCAACCTGCGATTAAATGAGGAAGAAAAGAAGGGGCGATGATTATCACAATGAAGACCGGTACAAAAGTTATATATTTATACTCTAACAATATGCATTCCGCTTAAAGACCAAGCTATATATATATAGCTCATCTGTGTGTTTTGAGAAGTTTAACTACCTGCAAGCTCGAAAAGCGAGGGTGTGTAACCACGGTATGAACTAGATTGACTTTGACAACATCTGGGTGGATTTTGGTTTTCAAACCCATCATTACTATGATATAGACATTGGAACCGGCCAGGCTGATGAAACAACTGAGCCATGGGACTCAACGGCTGTTCATCCTCCTCACCCTTGGCCTTTGTGAAACTCTCGCCTTCTTTGGTGGTTTGAATAGGTTTGAGACCATCTACACTGATGGGACCCGACCTGGGTCCCCCTACGTGGACCGACCACGTGGATTCCAGCTAGACTTGATCTGGTCCCACCAAGGGCCGAAGACCATTCCCCAGTCAGTCATCATCGACAAACCACTAACCAACCGACGAAATGCAGGCGACTATAATCAGCCGAGCACGACAGGCAACCATGAATCGATGCAGGCCATATGGTCGAGGATCACTATGCTCGTCAGGTTTCTGCAGGATAAGCAGGTTTAGCCGTAGCTGCAGCATAGCATCAGTGCCTTCCCCACAGAGCCGAGCAAGCCATGCAAGCCGCCATACCTTATCGGCTTACTCAACCGCCTACAATCTCATGATACGCAACTGCTGACCACTCGGGAGGCGCGGCCCAGCCGAGGGAACAAGTCCCACCAGTTGGGACCCTCATACCAATCATGATCCCAAATCTAGGCTACTATAAAAGGAAGCCTTTCCCTTTCAAGAAAGGTAAGATAACTTGAGATTGCAAACTTATTATACTGGCGGTGATAGAATGATACCCAAAGAGATTACTCTCTATACAGCGACCAGGAAGTTAAGGGAACGCCTAGCTCAGTACCATATACTACCTTGACTCTCACACGAGGGGTGGAAACCCAACACAACGGTAGTCTTGCTTTCGGTACTCACCAGCAAAGATCATCAACCAAAGCCCGGATATCTCAAGTCGGTACCTCAGGTACCTACACCGACGTGACCACGAGGACGGACACGTCGGCTTAGGTCCATTACGTGGTTGCCGGCCATGATCACCCGTCTTCGTGGCGTGATCGTTGGTTCCGTTCAGGGAGCGTTACAAGTAAAGTACAAAAACATAATCAATGGATCAGAGCACTCTACCAAGCAAAACCAATCGGGAGGCGAACAAACTACCACCCTCACCAAGCAAATTAACGGTGGATATAGAACCGATGACCTCAAAAGCAACGGCCGGTCACCGGGGGCGTCGCACAATGTAGCGAAGAAACTCAAGTGGATCAACCTCGAGCGGAGGGAGATGGACCAGTGAACAAGAAAAAGCTCCTCATAGAGGTAAAAGTGCAGGAACGCATGAAATCTTACCTTGCGAGGAATCAAGAGGTGAGCTCAAAATGTTCGAGCTCAAAAAGATACTTACGATTAAGCCTCAAAGGGCGAACCCGACCATAAGCGCAGCTACCTCGAAGGAAAGGAGAAAGCTATATCCCTAGGCCCGGTGCAAGGTCGAGGTTAGGAAGCGGGCAAGCGAGCAAGCACCCAAGCCTAGTGTTCAAAGCCGGGTTAACATTTCCCGATGAACCAAGGCGGCGAGCACGTGAGAGGAGCGAAGAAGGAATCTAGGGAAGAAGAAGCAAAGCGAACTAGAACATGTGGACATTGCACATTCCCGGCAATCAGCGCGATGAGGTACCCAAAGTCGGAGCAGCGCCACCGAGGAATCTGTATCAACCAATAAACCTTCTTTGGCCGTCGAGCGGAGGTCAAATTCTTGAAGGAGCGATTAGAGGCCGTGGAGAAGGAAAACCTATGTTCTTGCCTCTGCCAAGAATGGCCCGTTCGAAGAAAGAATGAGGAAAGCTCCCTCCCGGATAAAAGATTCCTATTTTCGAGCCATACCAGAGGCCTCGCCAATCTTTGTAGATCATATGGCAAGCTTTGAGGTAAAATGAATCTGGTTGCTCAGAAGAGGAGGGCCTGGGGAAAAGATTTTTTGCGGGGACATTGAAAGGAAGGCTACGAAATGGTATCTGAGCTGCCATTGGATTACATGGAAAGTTGGGGCGAATTTAGGCGGATGTTTGTCAACCGGTTTGCCTCGGCGGGACTCCGACCAAAAAAGCAAACCGACACGTGTGGGATCAACGGAGGATTAATGAATCAACCAACTACGTGGAGCGGGTTCGTGGCCATAGTAGACCAGATCGTATATTTCGGAGGAATCGATTAAAATGTGCTTCATCTCAGGCTACTGACGGGGCGATGAGGCGGGGAAATGATCTTCTTGACAAACCTCGGTCGGGAAATGTGCGCCCACGTCGGGTAATCAATGCGAAGATCTGCGAAGAAGGAGGGCAATGAGAAGAAAGAGGAAGAAGAAAGAAGCGGGGACCACTCGAACAAATATGGTCGAGGATCGAGTAATAAGGAGGAGGATAATCGAGGGAAAAATACGTGGGGACGATGTTGGTTGGACACCAGCTCAATGCTAGCCGTGAGCACATCATGAATGTCTGCTCGATCGGGATAAAATTAGTAGACCTTACCCATTGAAGGAGACCACGGTATCCTCATGACTGACAAGCGATGTGCCTACCATAAAGATGTCGACCATACGACCAGCCAGGATTGCATCAATTTGAAAAAGGCCATCGAAATTGATAGATAGAGGCTCGGGAGGTTTGGCGAAGGGAAATGACCCGGCAAGATAGGCAGAGAGCGAGAAAGACATCGAGAATCCTCGGCGGATAACGGAGGACCGAGAGCGTGATTGCTGATCGGGGAGGCGGCACCAAGTGGAACCCGGCTAAAAACATGATTTACAATTTGAAGCATGTGGTTCACATGATGCCACGATCGATGAAGCGGGAGGAATTACCTTCGGCTTTGGCGAGCTTCGCGGCCTAGCCAGGCCTTTCGACAACCCTTGACTCTGCGGATGAGGATTCACAATAGTGAGGTGAAGCGGGTCCTCATAGAATCTGAGGGCGAGGAAGGGATATCTGTATGCGCATGCTTTTAAGAAATGGGGGTGAGGAAACGCCCGCTCGAGCCGGCGGCGTCTGAGTTAGAAGGTTTCCGCGAGGCCTGAAAGTGGCGGTCAAAAGAAAGAATCATTCGTTATCGGTGGTCCTCGGGGAAGAAACAATGGAACTCCTCGAGCGGAGGAGATTGATTTTCTAGTGCTCGATCTGCCATCCCATATAACGCCATACTCGGTTCACCTCTCCCAAACAAAATTTCAAATGGTGGCATCCATGGCTCATCAAGAGTCAAATACCTGAAAGGGATTGGAATGGTTTTGAATGATGCCTCGAGCACTTTGGGTATATCTATAAGGAAAAAACCCAAAAAGAAAAGTGGTGATTTCCTTGCAGGAGAGGTGGTCAATCGGTCGACAAAAGTCGAAGCAGAGGAGGAAATATCACAGACATTTCTGAACCAACCAAGCATAGCGAGTTAAAGCAAAATTTGGGAGCGCCTGAGGCCAGGAGAGGCAGGGAGCATGGTTTGTGGTTTCCATGGAACAAGCATGGGAACGCCCATTCGCTCGAAAAGGAGAAAAGCAAGGAGACCTCTGAGTCGGCCTGAGGAAGGCGCCTAAAGCTTCGGTAGTCACAAAGTGATCACCATTGAAAGCTTGGACATTGATCCTGTAGGCCATCGGGCGAATGGCGATTTAGATGAAATTGTGATCAACCTCGATTTCCAGAAGCGAAAGTTCAGTAGGAAGAAAATCCCCAAGGAAGAGCGGCGGCGATCATCAAGCTATTAAAAGAAAGCTTGGATGTGTTCGCTGGAGGATTGGCGACATGGAAGAAATTAAGCGAGGGCGTCGTATATGCCGATTGAGCATCGACAGACTTAGTCCCATACTGACAAAACCGAATCTTTTCCATGGAAAAACGAGGCGGTATCAAGGAAGAAGTGTCGAAGTTGTTGAAAGCCAAAATTATTAAAGAAGTCTTGTATGCTACACGGATAGCAAATGTAGTTATGGTAAAAAAGTGCGAAATAAGGAATGTGTGTAGATTTTACCAGATCTAAATAAAGCTTGCAGAAAGATTGGTACCCGTTACCAGATAGACCAACTTGTGGACTCCATATCGGGGCACAAAAGTACGAGTTTTGTAGATGCGTATTCGGGATATCATCGGATCCAGGATGTGGTTGGCCGACCCGGATACACGGCATTCAGCGGGCGGATTGTATTCTTCACAATGATGCCTTTTGGCCCTCGAAGAGCAGGGGCTCACATACCGGAGAATGGTGAATAAAGTGTTCGGGGACCGGTTGGGCGAAATGTGAAGCCTACATTGATGACATGGTTATCAAAACGAGATACCATGGGATTTGAGAGAACAGCTTCCAAATCTGACGAAGAAGATGAAGCTTCAGGCAGAGCCAAGTAATGCGTTGGTGTGACGGAGGGAAAGTTCCTCGGCTATATGGTGAATGAAGAGAGGAATTGAGGCTAATCGGAAAAGATAAAAAGCCAGGCGACCATGGGCATACCATCCTCGATTAAATATGTCAACGGCTTAATGGTCGGATCACGGCTCTCGGCGAAATCTAAAAAAGCCTACTTTTTAAGGTATTGAAAGAGGCGAGAAAATTTAGTGGACAAAGGATTGCACAAGGGCTTTTGAAGAGCTCGAGGAGAGTATCTAGGCCGAGCCGCCCTCCTCGGTATCAATGCAGAAAAGTTATACGTTACTTGGGCTGCATCGTTGACTCGGCGATCTTGGTCGAAGGAAAGACAACATTGAAGCGATCTCTACGTTTCTCATGCAGCTACGGATGTGGAAGGAGATATTTGGAAGTGGAAAAATTGGTTCTGCTTTGATCATTCTTGCGAAAATTAAGCTTACTTCAGGCGCGATCATAGTGTACAGATTTTCCTTTGAGAAAAATTATGCATAAACAGATATGAGGCGGGCGGGATGTTGAAGTGGTCGATGAGAGCTTTCGGGGTATGACATCAGTATGAGGCCGGAAAAGCGATCAGGCGCAAGTCTTGGCCAGCTTTATAGCGGAGACTTCATTTACTCGGCCGAGGCGAGCAATAAAGTGCTCGAACAAATTGACGGCATAGGCGGCGACATCGGTTAGAGCAAACAAAAAACCAAAGCATTATTTTGGACCTTGTTTGTAGATGGATCTGCGGGAGCGGAGAAAGTGGAGGCTGGATTGACGTTGAGTATCCACGATTCGGGGAGAAATCGACATGGCTTTAAGATTCAGGTTCAAAACGAATAACCGGTAGGCTGAATCCATGCAGTCAGCTGGAATCGAGCTCGCGTGCAGGGGC
>JABEVN020000791.1:0-28091 GCA_013146195.2 Codonopsis lanceolata | reverse complement strand
TTCAGAAAGTCGGACGGCGTCCACTCCTCGGTATAAATAGAGGTCTCGGCCTCCCATTTTCGATGGCTCATTTTCCTCAGCGATTTTTAATCGCATGGCTTCTTGGATAGAATAGTATGAGAGGTGCGAGATAGGGTGAGTGGAAGCCCCTGTAGTCTCCAAACCCCGTCCAAACTCGCCAAAACAAAAACCCATAGGTTATAGTGATCCTCAGCCTAGTTCAGTTAGGTATCCACCTCACTTCCCGGCCCAAAATTCCAAGTAAGCTGCTACTCTCGCCCGAGTAACGAGTCGAAAAGCTAAAAACCAGCCTAGGTTCCGCCCAACCAAAAGGCCAAAACCTACCCAAATAAGGCGCTTTCACTTGAGTTGACAAGCCCAAACTCGAAATAAGCAAATCATTACGCCCAAAAATCAAAACAACAACCACACAACAACAACAAAAGACTCCCTCTCCACAGAAGGACGGCGAGCACACCGCCGCTCTAAAAGGTAAAACCTAAGGGCGCCGCTTATTGTATTTATTTAATTTTCTGTCTTTTATTTATTTTTAAAATTGTTATTTAAATCCGGCACAATGTAGCCAATATAAGCCATTTGTCGCCTTTGCCGGATTAGAATAGGAAATATTTTGTAAAAGAAGCGTTATAATGGCCAAATATTCTTAAATATGTTTGTAATTATTGTAAGAAATGGCTGTGAGTCCAGTAAATAATGTAGCCATGAATGTATTTGTTTAAATTTCTGTCTTTTTAATACCTTATTTATTTGCGAGATAAATATGACAATAAGCATACTTGACCAAAACCATTTTGAGACCGAAAGGCGAGTTGGGTGCCTAGCACCTTCCCAACTCGTAACTTAGCCTCCGAACCCGTTTTCTTTTTCTACGGTTTTATTTTTCTTTTCTTTGGTTTTGCTTTATTTGCCTTAAAATAAAGATGGCGACTCTAAAACTTTCGGATTCAGTGGGGCCTCGCAACATTCCCTCTTTGCACTTTCCCGTTCTCCCCTAAAAAAGGGAGAAATGGGAATGGAAGGGTGATGTATTCCCATATCCTGGTATCCCCTAAACAAGGGATAACTTGATGCGGGAAACCCAAAGCTCCCATAGTGATCCGAATGGGCCATAAGGCTATTTTAATAAAATCCATAGTGGGGGCGTCGCAATATCCTTTTTGCACTTTTTTTGTTTTCCCCTAAAAATGGAAGATGGGAATGAAAGGGTAATGCATTCTCATATCCGGTATCCCCTAAAAATGGGATAACTTGATGCTGGGAAACCATAAGTTCCCATATTGGATACAAAATCCACTCAAGCAACCGAGGCACATTCAAACGTGCTAACATAGACAGCACTCCTCTCGCACTTTTGATTTCGTCTTCCTCTAAACAAGGGAGGGTGGAACGAGAGCAGTGGTGTTCCACATCCGCACGTACGCGCACCCCTATCCAAGGGCGCGCGGGGCACGGGGGCACACCCCGGGAACCTCACATGTAGCCTTGAGCAACCAGTCTAGCTTTGTTTCTGGTGACATTTCCATCTTCATCTCTTTTGTTTCTGAAAACCCATTTGGTGCCGATGACTGGATGATCAGTCGGCCTTTGAACTAAGCTCCACACCTTGCATCTTTCAAACTGGTTCAACTCTTCTTGCATAGCTTCAATCCAGTTATGATCTTCCATAGCTTCATCAATCTTCTTTGGCTCGAGTTCAGATACGAGTGCATATGCAAACATAGTCTCTTCTCGAACTTTATTTCTCATACGAACTCCTGTGTTGAGATCACCAATTATTTGAGAAATATGATTATCTCTTGTTTCAATAATGGTTGGAGGAAGATCACTTCTGGTGGATTCTTCTCTTAAGAATTCCGGAGTAGGTTGAGAAGGAGATTCACCAAAATCTGGTTCAGAAGAGATAGGATCTTCAAAACCTTCAATTTACGGTGAACAAGAAGGATGAGTGATCCAGCAGTAAAGGTGCTTGGGGTAAAAGAAGAGATGGGTTACGGGTCAACAGAAGGGTTGGAATCGGTACGGCGAGTTCGAGTGCTTCTAGGTGAAGGGTTAGCGATCTTGGAGGGTGCAGCAGTTGCCGTTTTCTAATGAGGAGTGGAAGTAGATGTTGTATTTGTACTGTCCTCATCATTATCGAGAATCATTAGCAACATTCGGAGCCTTTCTAGGCTCTAACAAGTCATATTCATCAAAAGAAACATGCACCGATTCTAAAATTTTCAAATGAGTTTTCTTGAAAATGCGAAATGCTTTTGAATGTTTGGAATACCCAGAAAAATTCCTTCGTCTGATTTTGCATCAAATTTTCCTCTATATTCTTTTCCATTATGAAGAATAAAACATTTACAGCTGAAGATTTTAAGAAATCCTATGTTGGGGGCTCTTCCTCTCCATATTTCATATGGAGTCTTGTTATGAAACTTGTTCACCAGGGATCTGTTTTGAGTAAAACATGCAGAGTTGGCGGCTTTTGCCCGGAAGTACTTTGAAGTTTAGCTTCGCGGCATAGTTCTTCTTTGCTTCGATCGGTGTTCTGTTCTTCCGTTCGGCTACACCATTTTGTTGAGGAGTACCGAGTGCGGAGAAGTTGTGGCGATCCCATGGTCATCGCGAGTATCTTTCTACACCATTGTTCTTGAATTCGGTGCCATCGTCGATCTTATGTCACTAATGTCTTCAAGCTTTTGAGTTTGAAGTCTTCAAAAGTGACTAGATCATACGTCTCATCTTTTGATGTCATTGTTTCAATCGGTGAATCTAGAGTAGTCGTCAACTACTACAAGTGTATACTTGTCTCGAAAATCTCACCAGTAGTGATTGGTCCAAAGAGATCCATATGCGAGAAGTTGAAGAGGTGCGTTTGTTGACAAGACGGACTTTCTTTTGAAGAAGACTTGGAAAGTTTTCCTAGTTGACAAGCTTTACAACTTCGTCATGGTGACACCGTAGGTAGACCTTTGACAAGCCCATCTTTTGAGAGCTTGGAGAGGTGTTTGAAGTTAAAGTGGTCGAGGCAGCTTGTGCCATAGCCAACTGTTGTCACGAACATTGTTAGCTACTAGGCAAAGGTTTGAGAATCTCCCTAGAAGATTTAAGTCCACGACATAGATGTTTCATTGTCTATTGTCGGTCAGTATTGTAGAGCAGGATTCACTGTCTTTGATGAGGCCTTGGTTTGAGTTGAATTGGCATAGTAATCCTTGGTCGCACTGGGATATGCTCGAGGAGTTGTGCTTTAAGCCACTCACTGAGAAACTTTGTTGATTGAGAGACTTCCTCTAGTGATTGAGCCATATCCATTGTCTTTCCTCTTGCATTGTCTCCGAAAATAATAGTGGGTCCTTTTGCTTGACTATATACGTAAGAAGACTTACATTTCTGTCATGTGTCTTCGAAAGCACCCCTTGTCAGTACCGGATGTCTTTGTTTCTCGATTTTATAGCCATGAAGCAATCACGAAAAAAATTAAAGCAACACGGTCCCCTTTATTTTCTTTTGGGTCCTTAAGGATTAACAACCTTTTAGAACCCATACCTGTCTGACCTTGAGAGAACTAGGTCTCTCAGATCTTGGAGTGAACCTTAGCAGGCATTCTGGGGCCAGATGGCCTAGGCAATTGCAAGAATGACATAAATGGAAATTCCATAGAGAACTGTTAGTGACTTTAGCTAAAGAGTGATTATGATCATCCTTTTTCTTGACATCCATTCTTGGTTCAAATTCGACTTGCTTGTCGACGGTGTAGACTTAATTGGTTTCTTTTGATTCTTCCTATAGGTTATCACCGGACTTAGCTTTAGCTTGTCGTTGATTACTCTTTTAGGAGGATTAGGAAGAATACCTTTAAGTTTACTTTCAACAGTATGGAGAGCCTTGTGCTTTCATAGACAAACTTGATAGTTACCTAGAGGTTTAGTAGGTCTACCGCCACAGACTTTGCCTTAGCGTAGTTGTTGCTTGGCGAGCTTTACTTTCTACCGTTACCTTTTCAAGTTTCTCATTTGAATCAGTCATCTTGGCTTTTCCTTTCTGAACTTTTGGGTAAACATAGGGAACACTTGAATAGCCAAGGCCTTGTTTCCCTTTATTTCTGAATGTCTGTTTAGAGAAAGATATATCATTAGCAGTCTCGGAAGATTCACCTTTCTCTGTGACTGAAGGGAATGTCGAAAGGGGCACATCTGAATATCCTATGCCAGATTTATCATTACTAGATTTTTGGCTTGAAAGGATTTCTTCGAAGGCATCCTTGGAGCGTTCCGAGAGTCAATTGTCTTTTGCAAGGCAATTTTCTCTAGGTCAAGTCCTTTGATGTGCTCAGATAGACATTCAATTTTGTCACAAAGGAATTTGTTTTCTTCCTTCAGCTTGAAACTTTCTTGTTGACAGCTATTGAGAGTTTGAATCTCAGCTGCCATCATAGATTTTTCAGCAGTAAGTTTCTCACAGTTCTTTGCCAGTTTAACATAGGCTACTCTAAAGGAATTAAATTCTTCAAGCATATCTTGATTATCCTTGAGAAGTTCTTCCTTACTGAAGCTGTCACTGTTGGTTTCACTTTTATCCAAGGGACTAGGTGAAACTTCGACTTCATTTTCAGAGTCATAGGTAGGACCTAAATCATGATCTATTAAGCATATGTTAGCTTGCTCACAATCATCCTCCTCCTCTTCTGAATCAGTCTCAAACCATGTAGCAACCTGTTTGTCTTCTATGTCTTCAGCCAACATACCCTTTTGTTTTTGAAACTTTCTATAAGTAAGTTTTCGGTATGCTTCAAATTTTGGCTTAGGACATTTGGAGGCAAAATGACCAGGTTTTCTACAATTGTAACACACAAGCTCTTCCTTAGATGAGCTTTCACCATTCTTCCTAAAAGGTTGTTGGTGTGTGTTCTTCCTTCCATATTTTGCAAATTTTTGAAAACGTTTTACGAACATTGCAAATTGTTCGTCTGATAGAAAATCATTTTCACAGGAGGAAGTGGAAGGTTTGTTTTCAACAGTGGTTTCTTCTTGGACCATGGCTGGCAAGGACACAGTTCTGAACTGTTTGTCTTGCTCTAGAGCTTGATTTACTTCAAGCTCATAAACCTTTAAACTTGCGTAGAGACTACGAAGAGTCATCTCGTTTAAGTTTTTGGATTCTTTCATAGTCGTGGTCTTAACATGCCATAAGCTACCTAGAGAGCCTAAAAACCTCATGTTCATTTCCTTTTTGTCATAAGTTTTACCAAGAGAAAAGCAGCTTATTTATTACCTCACTGAAGCGATCGTATGCTTGTCTCAAGGTTTCCTTTGGATCCCTTTTGAAAGAATCAAACTGCTGGATGTATGTGTACTTTCTGTTATCTCTTGTGTCTTGATCTCCTTCCAAGTATTCCACAAGAGCTTCCCACATCTCTTTTGTAGTTGTACATCGAATCACTTGCTGGTATGTGCTTGTGTCTAGAGAGCTGGTGATTATATTAATTGCTTTACTGTCAAGCTCTACCAGTTTTCTGTCATCCTCTGTCCATTCTGATTTTTCTTTGGGAACTTCTGCAGGATTCCCAGCGATGGAGGCTAGAAGGTTGGCCTTCATTGGTATATGGTGACCTGCAGTTACGCACTTCCATAACCTGTTGTCAATGGAGTTCATAAATCGCATTACTTTATCCTTCCATACATCAAAATGACCTTCGTCCAATATTGGGACGTGGTTAGCATTAGATGTAGGCAGCATGTAGTGTGTTTGTGCCATTTGATCATATCTCTCAAGAGTTTAATCTCGGAAAAACTTGTTTTCAAAGAGTAAGGCTCTGATACCAATTGTGGGTCCCAACGGACACAATAATAAGCTAGAAGAGGGGGGGGGGTGAATAGCTTATTATACACTTAAAAACTTTTGTTTAAGTTCTTTGAAGGGTACTTGCAATCTATTGAAAAGATTGAAGTAGCGGAAGACCTTCAAAGTAGTTGTTCCAGGTCTGCCGATAAGGACTACCGGTAGACCTTTTACAAGTTACTTAAGTTCTGCTGTAAAACGGATAAAGATAATCAAAGTAATAAACAGTTCAAATAGCAAACAAACAGTAAGGAAATAACACAAGTAATTTGGGATGGTTCACACTATAAAGAGTGCTACGTCCACCACCAAGGCAGTCAACCTTGGATTTAAATAGTGCACTATGTTTTCCACTAGATCTATTACAAAGAATATTCCTAATGGATCGTGTACAAAATATTGACTTGTGTTTGGGGTCTAGGGAATTAAATATCTGTAAATACAGGATATTTAATTCGTGCAGAAGTATAGTTATAGAATGAATAACAACAAGAAGTAGAGAAATAAATGTTGATGCACAGCTTCTTGTCGTTGACGAGGACTTCTAGATCTGTTGAGGATCTCTTGAATGCACTGAGTTGTAAGACTTGGAGTTATGGAGTTTCAGAGCAATCCTTTAAGTGTTCGATTATATGTGTATGTATCTCCAGTCTTCAATGGTAGCATTTATAGCAGGTGCACTAAAAAAGATCCGTTGGAGAAGACGAAGACTTTAACAGCTCTATTATGAATGCATTAAATGCATGGGGCTGTCAGTCAGGATTTTCGTCTTCATAGATATCTAGAGCAGGGAATGATTTATGAGATCTTCGAAAAGTGGGGCAATCTGGATGTCAGATCTGAGAGTTGTTACAGACAGTAGGTGATGCGCTTTTCCTTTTCAGCATTCGGACGAAAAGTCTTCCTGCTTTTCGGAAAGCTGCTTTCGGCGGGCTTGATGTGTCAGGGAATGTCCCTGTTTAATTTCAAACAGTGATGAGATGAATTTAAACTGATCCATTTAATCATTGCTGGATAGGACACGTCATGAGAGACCAAGTGGACACAAGGTCTGCCGTTTGTAAGCTTTGAGCAAGTCTTCCGGTGAAGCTTGTGAAGAGGTCTTCCGCTGAACCTGTAAAGTCCTATTAAAAACTATACTTGGCAAAGTTCTATACACAGTTGCCACGCTAATCGATATGCAGCCCGATTAGCCACTGAAGTATTAAACTAGGGTAATGAACTGAACAGATATAATCTAACATAAGAATCAACAGGCGGCCTAGGAAAAATTTAGAGCATCGAAAAAAAGAAGAGAATAAGGAGAAATAAGGGCTCACTAGGTTAAAAACCCAAAAGGGCGGCGTAGGCAAAAGTTAGAGCACAACAAAAGAAAATTCAGGAGAAGAGGAGAGAAAAGTAAAGGTCTCCGGTAGAACAGAACTATGGAGACATGAGCCTCAAAGTGAGAAACGTAGGCAGCCTACGGGTGCGGTCGCATATGTACAAAACTTCAGCATATTTCATTATATTACAAGATGTTCCAATCTATTACAATTGTTCTTGACCAATAAAGGGAAAAACCAGTATAGAGAAAATACATTATAAAACAATAAAAATATAGTACAAAAGGTCCACAAGTGCAACCTTGGAATACGTGGTTAGGACATTGAGGTAGTCATTAACGCCCCCAAAATACCACCTAAACACCAAAACCTCGTTAAGGTTCATTAACTCCCCTGTCCAGAAACTTTCTTCAATGCCTACAACATCCAAGTCGGGCCCATACACTCCTACGAGGTGCTACTGATGCCCCAACATCATCTGGATGAGAGCCTTCTAAACTCTCTTCCTCGTTATCATCACCACCATTGTCGAACTTTGCGGCATTACTCGGGCTGACAACATCACTTCGCCTTGCATTACTCTTCCTGGCAGCGTTACTCGGACCGACAACATCACTTCACCTTACATCGCTCCATCTACTTGCATTACTTTATCTCGGTGGAATATTACTCGGTCCTGCTTCATCAAGTCCACATGCCGCTTGGGCTCTAAGACTATATACATGCTGAAAGTTTTGTCATAGAGCCCGAGGGACTACCAAGTCAGAACTCTCGAGATCTTTGCCTATTTCCATAAGGTGAGCATCCAGGCCATCGGTAACACGCCTTGCCAAGATTTTTGGGAGGGTACGTCTTATGGCACGGGAATGTTATTCGGTCAATAAGAGTAACCATATCAAATAAACATGGGAAAAAAGATGTTTTTAGAAAAAAAGGTATAAGCAGTGGCTCGCACAGGATGGTCCATGACCCGCATCTTTTGGATAAGTACTTGTTTTAGGAACTATTACGAAAAGTTTTCAAGTGTAACTAGGCTATTCAACCCCCCCTTCTAGCCTAGTATTGTGCCTTTTGGGACTACCAATTGGTATCAGAGCTTAACTTTTCGAAAATAAGTTTTTCCAAGATTAGTCTCTTGAGAGATAAAGATCCAATGGCACAAACACACTATATGCTACCTACGCCAAATGCGAGTCACATCCCAATATTGGACGAAGGTCATTTTGATGTTTGGAAGGATAAGATAATGCATCACATGAACTCTATTGACAACAGGTTATGGAAGTGCATACTAGCAGGACGTCATGTACCAATGAAGGAAAATCTTCTTGCAAGCATTGGTGGTAATCCTCCAGAAGTTCCAAAAGAAGAAGCTGGATGGACTGAGGACGAAAGGAAACTAGTGGAGATAAACAGTAAAGCTATAAACATAATTACAAGCTCTCTAGACACTAGTACCTATCAAAAAGTGATTAGGTGTACATTTGCCAAAGAGATGTGGGAAGCTCTTGTTGAATACTTGGAAGGAGACCAAGATACAAGAGACAACATGAAGTACACCTTCATCCAACAATTTGACTCCTTCAAAAAGGATCCTAAGGAAACCTTGAGACAAGCATACAAACGTTTCTACGAGGTAATTAATATCTGCTTTTCTTTAGGTAAAACTTATGGCAAGAAAGAAATGAATATGAGATTTCTAGGCTCTCTAGGTAGTCTTTGTCATGTTAAGACTACCACCATGAAAGAATCTAAAAACTTGAATGAAATGACTCTTCGTAGTCTTTATGCAAGTTTGAAGGCTTATGAGCTCGAAGTTAGTCAAGCTCTAGAGCAGGACAAATAGTTCAAAACTCTGTCCTTGCCAGCCATGGTACAAGAAGCCATTCCAGTTGATGACAAACCTTCCACTTCCTCCAGTTAAAATGATTTTCTTTTTGATGAACAGTTTGCTATATTTGTAAAACATTTTAAGAAATTTGCAAAATATGGAAGGAAGGACATACACGATAGGGGTGTAAGTGGTTCGGTTTGGTTTGGTTTATGCTAAAACCACAAACCGAACCGCCTCCTAGTGGTTCCAAAAATATCAAACCGAACCATTCGGTTTGGTTTTATGGTTTATATAAATTATTTTTAATGAAATTAACCAACATTAAAAATAACAATGAAAATAAGATTTTAATTTGGAATTAACATCAAAATTAGGAAATAACCTACTAACAACAAATTATCATAAATTCTAAAATAAACACAAACAATAGAAGAAACAATTGTTCTCCAACAATCAAGATTTTGTTTGGTTTAGCATCCGTATATATATATATATATATATATATATATATAATGAATAAATCAAAGGTTCAAAATAGTTAATAAATGTAATATAATATATATTATATAATAAATAAATAAAAATATATAGGGTGGTTTGGTTTGGTTCAGTTTGGTTTGGTTCGATACCAAAAACCGTGAACCGAATCGAACCACGTGGTTTTCCAATTTTTGAAACCGAAACCGAACCATCTTCGACCAAAACCGAACCAAACCGACTGGTTTGGTTTGGTTTGGTTTGGTTTCGTAGTTCGGTGGTTCCGATTTACACCCCTAATACACGAGCAACCTTTTAGAAAGACTGCTGAAACCTCTTCTAACAATGAGCTTGTGTGTTATAGCTGTAGGAAACCTGGTCATTTTGCTTCCAAATGCCCAAAGCCAAAATTTGAAGCATATGGAAAACCTCCTTATAAGAAATTTCAAAAACAAAAAGGTATACTAGCTGAGGACATTGAAGAGAAACATGTTGCTTCTTGGTTTGAGACTGATTCAGAAAAGGATGAGGACGATTGTGAGCAAGCCAATATATGCTTAATAGCTCAAGAGTCAAGTCCCACCTATGACTTTAAACATGAAGTCGAAATCTCACCTCACCCTTTTGAAGAGGTTGAGACCAACTGTGAGAACTTCAGTAAGGAAGAAGTGCTCAAGGATAATCAAGATATGATTGAGGAGTTCAACACCTTCAAAATAGCCTCTGTAAAACTCGCAAAGAACTATGAAAAGCTTGCTGCTGAGAAATCTATGCTTGCAGCTGAGGTTCAAACTCTCAATAGCTGTCAACAAGAGAGTATCAAGCTAAAAGGAGAAAACAAATTCCTTTGTGACAAAGTTGAGTGCTTAGTTGAGCACATCAAAGGACTAGACCAGGAGAAAATTGCCTTGCAAAAGACGATTGACTCCTGCAACAGCTCAAAGGAAACCTTTAAAGGAATTCCTTTCTAGCTAAAAGCCAAGTGGAGATAAATCAGGCTTAGGTTATAATGATGAGCATAACCTAGCAAGCTCTTCGGTCACAGAGAAAGGTGAAACCTCCAAGACTGCTGTTGATATTTCCTTCTCCAAACAGACCTTTGGTAACAAAGGTAAACATGGACTTGGTTATACAAACATACCATATGTTTACCCTAAGGCTCACAAAGGGAAAGCCAAAGTTGCTACTTTTGATGAGAAACTTGCAATAGGAACAGTAGAGAAATCTAAGTCTACCGACAGCAGCTCTACTAAGGCAGTGTCTGCTGGCGATAAACAAATAAAATCTCTACTGGTACTTGTCAAGTTTGTCTATGAAATGGCTAAGGCTCCCAAGTTAGTTGACACTAAACTTAAAGGAGTTCTGGTGCATGTTCCTATGTCTGTTAACAACAGAACAACCAAGGCTAGGTCTGCTGTTAATAGACCAAGGAACATTCACAAGAAGCCTCTCAAGCCTACTGTCAACAAGCATGTTGAACCCAAGAGTGCTGTTGGAAAGAAATAAAGTCACAAGCACGAGACAACAAAAGCAGATCATAGTTCTCCATGGAACTTTCATCTTTGTCATTCTTGCAATTGTTTAGGCCATCTGGCCCCAGAATGGTTGCTAAGGTTCACACCAAAATCTGAAAAGATCTAGTTCTCTCAAGGTTAGGCAGGTATGGGTCCCAAAAGGTTGCTAATGGTCAGGACCCAAAAGAAAATAAAAGGGACCTTGTTCCTTTAACTTTTTCAGGTCTGCTTCATGGCTATTGATTTAGAAGATAAAGACATATGGTACCTTGACAGTGGCTGTTCAAGGCACATGACAGGAAACAGAAGTCTACTTTCAGATATAGCTGAAGCTAAGGGTCCAATGGTGATATTTGGCGACAATGCAAGAGGGAAGACGATTGAGTATGGCTCAATCACTAGAGAAAATCTCTCTATCAACAAAGTTTCTCTAGTGAATGGCTTAAAGCATAATCTTCTGAGCATATCCCAATTTTGTGACAAGGGACTTATTTACCAATTCTCCTCCAACCACTGTCTCATCAAAGATCATCAATCCTGCTCAACTCTACTGACCGGCAATAGACAAGGAAACGTCTATGTCATGGACTTAAACTAACTTGGGAGATCCTCCCGCCTTTGCCTAGTTGTAACAACATTCGTGACAACACTTGGCTTTAGCACAAGCGTCTCAGCTACCTCAACTTCAAGTACCTCTCCAAGCTCTCCAAAGATGGGCTTGTCAAAGGTCTACCTATGGTGTCTACCGACCACTACAAAAGTTGTAAAACTTGTAAACTAGGAAAACTTTCTAAGTCTTCCTTCAAGAGCAAGCATGTTATGTCAACTTCCAGACCTCTTCAACTTCTACACATAGATCTCTTTGGACCAATGACTACTATCAGTATTTCTGGAGACAAGTATACACTTGTAGTAGTTAATGACTACTCTCGATTCACTTGGATCGAAACGATGACATCAAAATATGAGAGATATAATCTAGTCACCGCCCTATTAAAAAGACTTCAAACTCAAAAGCTTGAAGACATAAGTGACATCAGATCAGACAACGATACTGAATTCAAAAACAACGGTGTTGAAAGAGATTGTGATGATCACGAGATCGACCACAACTTCTTTGCTGCCAGGACTCCTCAACAAAATGGTGTAGCTGAATGAAAGAATGTAACAGAACACTTATTGAAGCAACAGTAACTAGGGGTGTAAGTGGTTCGGTTTGGTTTGGTTAATGCTAAAACTACAAACCGAATCGCCTCCTAGTGGTTCCAAAAATATCAAACCGAACCGAACCGAACCGAGTAAGACTTGGAACCGAACCGAACTGAACCACTCGTTTTTGTTTGGTTTGGTTTTATGATTTATATAAATTATTTTTAATGAAATTAACCAACATTAAAAATAACAATGAAAATAAGATTTTAATTTGGAATTAACATCAAAATTAGGAAATAACCTACTACCAACAAATTATCATAAATTCTAAAATAAACACAAACAATAGAAGAAATAATTGTTCTCCAACAATCAAGATTTTGTTTGGTTTAGCATCCGTATATATATATATATATATATATATATATATATTATGAATAAATCAAAGGTTCAAAATAGTTAATAAATGTAATATAATATATATTATATAATAAATAAATAAAAATATATAGGGTGGTTTGGTTCGATACCAAAAACCGTGAACCGAATCGAACCACGTGGTTTTCCAATTTTTGAAACCGAAACCGAACCATCTTCGACCAAAACCGAACCAAACTGACTGGTTTGGTTTGGTTTAAATGATTCGTGGTTCCGATTTACACCCCTAGCAATAACTATGCTGGCAGAAGCTAAACTTTAGAAATACTTCTGGGCAGAAGCCGTGAACTCTTCTTGCTTCACTCAGAATCGATCCCTGGTAAACAAGATTCAAAACAAAATTCCATATGAAATAAGGAAAGAAAGAGCCCCAAATGTAGGATTTTTCAAAATTTTCGGTTGTAAATATTTTATTCTTTATAATGGAAAAGAATATAGAGGAAAATTTGATTCAAAATCAGACAAATGAATTTTTTTGGGCTATTCAAATAATTTAAAAGCATTTCGCATATTTAACAAAACTTATTTGAATTTTTTAGAATCTGTGCATGTTACTTTTGATGAATATGATTTATTAGAGCCACGAATGGCTCCAAATGTTGCTGATGATTCTGATTATGTTGAGACATGTACAAATCAAGCTTCTACTTCTTCTCCACCTCGGAATCCTCCAATAGCAGACTCTTCGATTTCTGCTAATCCAGCACCAGTAGACTTAAACTTTGCTGGCACCTCCTCCAACCCTTCCGATGACCCAGATCCTATCTCTTCTGTTCAACCTCAAACACCTTTTCAGATCACTCATCCTTCTTGTTCACCAGAAAATGAAGGTCTCCAAGTTCCTATCTCTTCTGAACCAGATTTTGGTGAATCACCTTCTCTTCGTTCTCCTGATTTCTTAAGGGAAGAACTTGTCAGAAGTGATCTTCCTCCAGCTGTTAAGCCTGTTATTGAAACAAGAGATCACCCCATCTCTCAAATCATTGGTGATCTCAACTCAGGAGTTCATACGAGAAGTAGTGTTCAAAATAAGACTTGCCTTCGCATTTGTATCTGAAATCGAGCCAAAGAAGATTGATAAAGCTATTGAAGATCACTACTGGATTAAAGCTACGTAAGAAGAGCTGAACCAGTTTGAAAGATGCAAAATGTGGAGTTTAGTTCAAAGGCCTACTGGTCATCCAGTCATAGACACTAAATGGGTATTCAGAAACAAGAGAGATAAAGATGAAAATGTCACTAGAAACAAAGCTAGGTTGGTTGCTCAAGGCTACCAACAAGAAGAAGGAATTGACTTCGATGAAACATTTGCTCCTGTTGCTAGATTAGAGGCAATCAGACTCTTTCTAGCCTATGCGTCGTTCATGGACTTCAAGGTATATCAGATAGATGTGAAGAGTGCCTTGCTCAATGGTGATTTATAGTGACCATCACAACTATGAAATGATAAAAGTTTTTAACTTGGATAAAATATAGATCGGTTATTTAGTCGGTGTTCTGTATGGGTATAATTTGGGATATATATATCACTACTAGAACAACTTGAGTGCCTTCAATGATTGAATTCTTAGCATACTTAATGAATTTTTACCTTTAGCGGCGAATTTTGCATCGGCGGCGAATTAATTTAGCAGCGGCGAATTTTCCGTCAATCGCTGAAGGCCACCTTTAGCTTAATTTTAATTGAACATCAGCGACAGAATTTATTAGTGACGGAAAATTCAAAATTAGCTAAGAACTTATTTAACTAACAGGCAGAGAATTTTCCGTCGCTGAAAATAACCAAAATTAAATTTCAAATATTCGGCAAATAAGGAAAAAATTACGTAAAGCTAAAGGTGATATAATGTGATATATATATATATATATATATATATATATATATATATATATATAGGAAATATTATAATCATTTTAATGAATGATAATTTTATTATTAAATTAATATTTGAAATGTTAATTTAATAATATAATATCAATAATTAAAATGATTAGCATCAATATAATTTACAAAAATTAAAATATTCATATTACAACTTAACTAACTAACGTAATGTAACTTAATGTAACGTAATGTAACTTAAAAATAATTTTTGAATATATTTTTTAATTTTTTTTACTTAAAATAATCGTGGTAGTTAATCTTTTGATTTTTAAAATAAATTGGATTTAGTAATTTAATAATATTATATTATAAAATATAATAATATTTAACTAGTTTTACACACCCGTATGTAGAACGCGCTCACATTTTGTTTTTATTAAATTAAATTCAAGCAAAATAAAACCTATAAATTGAAAGTATAACTTTAGAAAATATTCAAATAAAATTATTTTATCTATTTAATAAAACAAATTCAAGTAAAAAGAAATATATTTAAATACACTTTTTGAAACATATAATTTCACTCTCAAGAAGCTCATCTCTCCCGCCCTCACATTTTCCCCAAATTCCCTCCTAACTTTATATAGGTTTCCCAAAATTTCAAACACACTATTTCTAAACTCACGGCATCCTCGGTTTCCCCAAATTCCCTCTTCTCTCCGCCCTCACTCTCTCTCTCATTCACCAATTCAAGAAAATGCTTCGAGGTTCGGCATCCTCGGTTTCGGCTTTGCTCCTTGACTTTGCTCCTCGGTTTCCGTCTTTGTCCTCCGGCTAGTCTCAAAGTCTCGTCTCGGCCCCCTCGGAGTCTTCTCTTCCAAATGGTCGGATCCCAAGTTACGTCTCCCATCCGACCATCCACGCTTCGGCTAGATCCGGCGGCCGATTGCCTAATTTGGTGATTTGTGGTACCGATTGGAGTTGCCAACGAAGCCCACAAAGCCCAAAGGCATGCAGACCGAGATTCTGTATATGCGAGTACCCTTTGTGAGACCTATTAAAGGCGCGGCGATGGAAGTAAGATGATCAAACCCTCTCTCGTTCAACACCACGTAGAGAGAAGCCAGGACCATTGTCCTCAACTCCTCAGAGCTCCGGTTAGCACCAAAAAACACTAACTTGTGTTGTTGGAGCAAGTGATCTAGGGTTTCGTTCTTCAATTTTTCGCACTTTAACATCTCCTCCAATTTAAAAGTTGAATCCGGTGGTGATGGGGTCAAGTACTGTAACACCCCGGATTCTTGCATGTGTATTGTGTGCTTGCCTTCATGATTTCTCGTTGATTATGAGCATGTTTACCTAGTCTATATATATGATTTAGAAACATTCTTAAGTCATTCATGAAGCTCTTAACATGTTTAGAATCATGTAAGCTTACTTGTTGAATCGCCGATTTGATTGCTTCGTTTGAGCCTTAGGGTTTCTCGGGATTTCCTTCGTTGCTTGTATTCTTTGTGTTTTCAACTTGTGAGAAGTTCATTTGAGTTCTAGACCAAGTGTACTAGTATTTATCATTCTTGCAATCATTGTTCATAGACTTGTTGCATTTGGTTATGAGATGACCAATTTATTCCTTCACAGACCAGTCATGTTTTTGGGCAAACTTCAGGAAAATTCTGGTACTAATCCACTGAATAGAATTTTCTAAAAATTTAGTATGTTTTACCTACATATGTTAGGATACTCTCTGTAAAATTTGGTAATTTTCCAAGGTGTCTAAGTACCTCAATTAGGTCTTGACTTACGGCTGTGCCAGAATTCAGTTTTCAGGAAAACAACTTCTGTACTTGATTTTTGTTGTAACCATATCTTGATGAATATAAGTCCAAATGGAGTAATTTAAAATTCTAAAATATAATTTAATGAGTCTAGTTTCAGAAAAATCAAAAATCACCTCATTTGGAGTTGTGAGCGATTTATGGTCGATTTTACAAGATTGACTGTCCAGTAACTTTTCAAAAAATGGTCTTGAACTTAGTGAGGCGCCCGCCTCGACTTTAGTGAGGCGCCCGCCTCAACTTCTGGGAGCATTTCAATTTCAGCTTCCAGCCTCAGCTTCCCAGGCGCCCGCCTCGCTTCTTGTGAGGCGCCCGCCTCATCTTCGAGGCATTGCGGGATTTTTTCCCTGTTTTTCTGTGTACGACTTATGGCACTCAAACCTCTTTCCAAACCTCTTCTAAAACCTTCCTAACACCCTTTCTTAGGTCCTAACATTACCTAACATGTTTTAAGATTGGATTAACCAACCATTAGTGATCATTAAGCAAACCAAATCAGATATTATTGCACCACAAGAGGGTGACACTTGTCCCACTCGAAATTTTGACCAATTTAAGCCACAATCTGGCTTGTTGACCCTCACTCTTCACCTCCACTCTCCATGAACGAAATTCCTTCTTCTCCCAAGTCTCCCATGGCTCCTTGAAGGTGATCTCTTGGTCCTCCATCATCCTCTCATCTTTTGCTCAAGCCCCCTTCATTAAAAGTGTAGAGCTTGAAGTGTTGCAGCGATTTCAACCAATTTGTTTGTGCTCTTCCTATCTTCTTCCTTGGTGAAAGGTAAGCTATTGATTCCCCTTAGGAAGTATGTTAGTCTTGCCATGTTCCCCTCTTCTCATGTTCCCCATGCTCCTACCATGTCCATGCCATGCTTCTTGATGAATTGAGCTTGTAAGGATTTTTAATGATATGTCCATCTTGATCTTTTGGTCCTATGCCTAGAAGTAAATATGTTCTATGCCTCCTTAATTAGGAACAACTAATGTTCTTGGATCAATGACTTTTAATAACTCTATGAAATTATGAATTCTAGGGTTTCACATGCTATGAATTGTTCATCTTATTGATTGGGTCCTATGCTTAGAATCAAATGTGTTCTATGCCTTCCTAGGATTAACTAATGTTCTTGGACTATTGGCTTTTGATAACTTTTGAAATTATGATTCTAAAGTTCCCTTGAATTTGAAATGTTGAACTTGATAATTCTTGACTATGGTTGTTAAGTGGATTAACGGCCTAGTTACTCGACACGAGAACTTAGAAAAGGGTTTTGGATGCATCTAGCATCTTAACTCTCTTGGATGAATTGTTAGAGCGACTCAGCGGAGTTAACTTAAGTGAGCCATTGAACAATACCGGCTCAATGATCAATCCCTGACGTTCTAAACACGTTTCTCTAAGAATGATAATTCTAGACTATTGAATTGGATTGATTACCATGCTTGATTCTTGATGTCATGTAATAGAATACCTATTTGACATGTTGAGTTCGCTCTTGTCGAACTCAATCTGCTGATTATTGATGAGAACATTTACTTGTCATGAGCGAGATCGCTCTTGTCGACCTCGTTCCTTACTTGAGAATTTGTTAAGTAGACACTACTTGACATTTGCATGAGTCGGTGGCATCTGTCCTTGTTCACACACGCCTCACTTGTGGCCACAGTGGGGAAGTAGCTCCCTGCTTTGTAATCAATACGAGCATCATTGGTGTCTATCCCGGGCATTCCCTCGGAAGGTCGATGTACTTACACGCATCTGACACATGCACGCTCAAGATAACGCTTGTATGCAGGAACTACGAAGCGGCCCGGCTCTCCATATATCCTTATCCTATGTGATTTAATTTCAAGCACCTATGTGAAACAATGTGCATCTTGGATATATGATCTCTATGCTTATGTGACTATAACTTGCCTTGTATGTTGCATATGCCATGACATGCATGATTAATAGCTTACAAGTCTTTATGACTTACCCATTCCCCTTTACTGCTTTAGATCCTAGCAAGACAGGTCCCTCTCGTTGAGGATTGCGGTGTTCGTGCTTTGTTCCTCCTTTTGTCAGCCGTTGCAGTTTGAAGAGGTGGTCTAGATGTCCTCTTCTTTCCTTTTGTTATTTTGCAAGGACGATGGGTTAAAGCAAGTCAATTAGACTATGCTTGGGAATTTGTATAGAACTTGATCTCGATGCTTTATATAGCTACTTGTAGTTTAACTCTTGTAGTACTTATAACCTCTTTATCTTAGGCATTGTGTAAGCCGAGTTTTGGTTATCTTGTATTATAGTTCACTACGTATAAGACTTCCGCTGAGCATGCTATTAGCTCTTATCTAATTCCTGTCCATAAATTGTTAGCTTGGGTTCCGGCTTGTAGTGTCGCCGATGACTTGGTTTAATTGTTTAACTGTTCTATCAGGTTTTAAAAGTTTTAAAAATACCGGCCTTTTAAGTCCGAGGCGTGCTACGTCTCAAATGTTGCGTCACGTCGTTTTCTAAAAATGAGTCCTTGCATGTTTATTGTCCTCTTGTTTCCCCCCTATTTGGGCGGTCCGACCCTCGGTTCCTCCTCGGGTCGGGTCGCCACAAGTACTCTTGATATCCTAGGGGACCGGCACTCTGGCCAGGACGTGCGCACGCAAAATGGTACCCTCTCCCACTCTGTGCTTCACATAGACATGTGTATGTATACAAGCATGTAAAGTTGTGAGTGTGACAACGTTTAGATTAGCTTTGCCATGAAAGCAATCTACTAATGTGAAATCCGAAAGTTTAAATTTTCGAAATCGCAATTGCGTTGGCGTAATTAATTGTATTGTTGGTGTTTTACTTCGCACACACTCGCATCGTATGGCTTGCTCGATTAAAGCAATCTAGTATTATGGAAGCGTAATGTACAAATGTTGAGGTTTGAGTTGTTAGAATGATTATTGGTTCTTGCATATATCTCATGATCATGTACAAATGTTGAGATTTGTGTCTGGCCACAAATGATTATTGCTTTTTGCTTCTCTCACATGAACATGCACACACCCATAACAGCTTGTATGTGTAGCTCTAATAGCGAAAAGCATATTAGCAACCACATTCGCAGAAATGTTCATTAATTTTCTTACTTTTTCCATCTCTCCTTATCACGTACACCCAAGACGCTTGTATGTATTCCGGTATGTATAGCACCGACATAGTTAGTTATGCCGAGCAATCTCAAATTTAGAAGCGTAAAGTACAATTGTTGATGATAGCAATTGATCATTTGATCCGCGTAAATGATTGTTGGCTTTTCTCATCATTTCATATTGTTTGTACTAATGGATTGATATTTGGTTTCTACAGCTTGTGGCGTGTCAAGCAGCTTGCAAATATAGTGAAATCTTCACTTGGTCCTGTTGGACTTGACAAGGTAGTATACATCTCTCTCCCCTTCATTATAATTAGTTTGACAAAGATATTTGTTTTTTATAAGTACTCATAAATGGTTGTGATTACTTTTTTTTTGTCTATTTTTTAAATTCTTAATTAATGTTATGTTACACTTTGAAAAACTTTTATCTCCACATAATTTATGCTTATCAATGTTCAGTTGCATTCAGTTGAATTGCTTACCTAAACTTGTTACTTCCTGTGCTCCACTCAAAAGAGTTCCTGTTTGGATACTTTAATATTTAATCAAAATACAAATGAGGGGTAAAGTTAGAATATCTGATGAAGGATCACAACAACAGGGAGGATTTGATTTATTGACTGATGTTGGCTTTGGGGGCCAAAGGAGATGAAGAATATTCGGGATTAAGCGGTGTGAGGATTAGAGTCATAGTTGTCAAAGGCGAAAGACGAGAGGTGAGAGGCGGGCAAGATGTACATTTTCGAGGCAAAAGGAAATTGTTTCTTTATTACATATAGAATAAAACTTTCTGACATATTTTAATTTCTATTTCAAGGCATTTACTTGGGTGGTATGACAGTTGCCCCCCCCCCCTGAAAACACACACACACGTGTGTGTACATTAATACATACATATGTTAAGGATAAAAGACCTACATTTTTTGAGAAGATAAGAGAAAAAGTGGATATAGATGTAGGGACGTGATATAATGGGCTAGAGAATAGGCTTAGGGAGAAAAAATAGGAGGTAACCACGAGAAAAATGATCTTATAAAAAATCTACCATTAAAAAAAACGTGAGGGGATGGCGGAGAGTGGAGAGAAAATCTAGGAGGTGATCTAGAGAGGTGATCAAGTCAACCCCAACCCAAACCCAACCCCAACCCAACCTTAACCCCAACCCTAAACCCAACCCTAACCCCAACCCTAACCCTAAACCTAAACCTAATTCGTAACACTAACCTTAACCACAACCCCCACCCCCACCCTAACCCCCAACCCCACCCCCACCCCCACCCCCACCCCCACCCCTAAACCCCAACCCTAAAACGTAAACCTAAAACCTAAACCTAAACATAAACCATAAACCTAATTCGTAATATTAACCTTAAACCTAAACCATAACACTATCCCTAAACCTAAACCCAACCCCATCCCCACCCCACCCCACCCCCACCCCAACCCCAACCCTAAAACGTAAACCTTAAACCTAAAACCTAAACCTAAACCTATACCTATACCATAAACCTAATTCGTAATACTAATCTTAAACCTAAACCATAACACTAACCCCAACCCCAACCCCAACCCCAACCCCACCCCCACCCAAACCCTAACCCCAACCCTAAACCCCAACCCTAACCCTAAAACGTAAACCTTAAACCTAAACCTAAAACTAAACCTAAACCATAACACTATCCCTAAACCTAAACCTAACCCCAAACACACCCCAACCCCCACCCCCCCCCCCACCCCCACCCAACCCTAACCCTAAAATGTAAACCTTAAACCTTAAACCTTAAACCTAAACCTAAACCTAAATCTGAACCTAAACCTAAACCATAAACCTAATTCATAACACTAACCTTAAACCTAAACCATAACACTAACACTAACCCTAAACTTAACCCTAAACCTAACCCCAACCCCACCCCCACCCCATGCCAACCCCACGCCCACCCCCCAACCCCAACCCCACCCCAACACAACCCCATCCCCAACCCCACCCCCACCCCACCCTATCCCCACCCCTACCCCCAACCCCACTCCACCCCTAAATCTAAAGGTCTTAATATTTTTTTATTTTTATTAAATGTTAGTGTGTAATTAAAATGTTATAATTCTATTTTTATATTGTAGATGAAATATACATGAAATATACATGTTAGTTTGTATGGAATGTATGCTAGTGTAAATTTAGCGTATTAATGTTTAAACATCGATTTATGTACGTTTGTTAGCTGGGTAGCCATGTTGATGCTATGAAATCCATGGTTGTAGTTTAATTGACTTTGAAATAAAAAAAAAGATAACTTTATGTAAGTTTGGGGGGTGTTAGTAAGAAATAAAAGGGTGTTAGTGTAAATAGTAAGAAATAAAAGGGTGTTAGTGTAAATTTAGTGTATTAATGCTTAAACATCGATTTATATATGTTTGTTAGCTGGGTAGCCATGTTGATGTTATGAAATCCATGGTTGTAGTTTAATTGACTTTGAAACCAAAAAAAGATAATTGTATGTACGTTGAGGGGTGTTAGTGTAAATGGTAAGAATTAAAGGGGTGTTAGTATAAATTTAGTGTATTAATGCTTAAACATCGGTTTATGTACGCTTGTTAGTCGGGTAGCCATGTTGATGCTATGAAATCCATGGTTTTAGTTTACTTGACTTTGAAACCGAACAACATAACCGTATGTACGCTAGGGGGTGTTAGTGTAAATAGTAAGAAATAAATGGGTGTTAGTGTAAATTTAGTGTATTAATGTTTAAACATCGATTTATGTACGCCTGTTAGATGGGTAGCCATGTTGATGCTATGAAATCCATGGTTGTAGTTTAGTTGACTTTGAAACCAAAAAAGATAATTGTATGTACGTTTAGGGGGTGTTAGTGTAAATGGTAAGAAACAAAGGGGGTGTTAGTGTAAATTTAATGTATTAATGTTTAAACATCGATTTATGTACGCTTGTTAGCTAGGTAGCCATGTTGATGCTATGAAATCCATGGTTGTAGTTTAATTGATTTTGAAACCGAACAACATAACCGTATGTACGTTGGGGGACTTTGAAACCGAACGTGCTTACTTTCAAGCAACATTTATTCCATTTCTTCTCTTTCCATTCCTCTGGTTTAATACTCATATTGGGGTGGGGAAATAGGGTTTGACCATTTTTGTTATTATTATTAACTAATTGATTTTGGATAACTTGTACATGTTTAGGTTCATCCAAAGAAAAAGCAAAGAAATGATGATTATGCCATAAATGTATTCCTATGGTAAGCTTCTAAAGCTTCTTGTTTGATCATATGAAAACAATAACTTACTTTTTCTTGTTGATTTTTAATCAAAATAGTAATTTTACTTGGACAGGTTTTCTAGCTGATTGCCGTGAAGATGAAGTTTTTTTTTATACTCATGTCGTAGGATTTTTTTAATTTTATTTTTAGTTTTTTTATTAGATATAGTTTACATGGATTTGTACAAGTTTAAATTTACAAGTTAACTCTAGAAACAAGTTTTTAGTATTAATTGTTATGTATAATTTACATGGATTGTTGTAATAACATTTACAGTGATGTTTTTAAATTGGTTTTATATTATTGTTTATTTTGTATCTTCAGTTTTGTATTAATTGTTATATTATCAGGTACAAAAATTTATAATAATAGTATTTTTGAGGTTTTTTTTAAAATTTTTTTACATTATTAGCGACGGAATTTTCCGTCGCTGAATATCAAATTTAATTAATTTTTAAACGCCTTTAGCGACGGAAATTTCCGTCGCTGAAATTCAATTTTAATTAATTTTTAAACGCCTTTAGCGACGGAAATTTCCGTCGCTGAAATTCAATTTTAATTAATTTTTAAAAGCCTTTAGCGACGGAATTTTCCGTCGCTGAAATTCAATTTTAATTAATTTTTAAACGCCTTTAGCGACAGAATTTTTCTTCGCTGAAATTCAATTTTAATTAATTTTTAAACGCCTTTAGCGACGGAAAATTCCGTCGCTAAAGGTTGAATTTCGACGAAAATTCTCCGCTGAAAATCAACCTTTAGCGACGGAAATTTCCGTCGCTAAAGGCTGCCTTGACGGAAATCGGTCCGCGACTAAGGATTAGCGTAATGGCGATGGAAAAATTCCGGGGCCTTTAGCGACGGAATTTCGCTTTAGCGACGGAAAATTCCGTCACTAAAGGTCATTTTTCTAGTAGTGTATATATATACATATATATATACATATATATATATATATATATATATATTGTAATAATAATAATATAACTTTTAGTAATTATAATTAGATTGTTAATCTCTTTCATTGTTATAATAAAAAAAATTCTAATGTTACTAATATTAAACAATTTTTTTACCTAGGCAAAGACTTATGCATGACGATCTTACAGATCCTAAATCCGTAAGACGGAGCCCCATTTAGTAATTCACAGGTCACAATAAATAACATGTTATTAAAAAACACAAAACCAAGTAGCCAAGATGGTTTAGACTCGGTACCTAAAGTTTAGCGAAAATTCTAGGGTTTGACTCCCACAAGCTATGGAATAAATATATTTTGCACTCTAATGTGAAGTTCCTCATTTTGCTCATGACACATTTAAACTCAAACGTGACAATATTGAAAAGACAAAAGGGACACATTTTAAGGTTAAAAGTGGCACTATAAAGAGAAATTTATTATAATTCTCATTAAAATACAAAGTAACACTCTTAATACTAAAAAGTGACACATTTAATTTAAAAAGCGTCACTTTAAAACTAACGTTGACTGTCGAAAGTGACACATTTAATGCTAAAATGTGACACTTTCAATGTTAAAAAATAACACTTTTAAGGTCAATAACGACAATTTTTATTTATAAGGTAAAATGACACTTGTAGGGTCAAAAGTACCGCATTTAATGCTAAAAAGTGACACTTTTAATGTTATAAAGTAACACTTTAATGTCAAACGTAATCATTTTCATTTATAAAAAAATGAGACACTTTTCAAAGTGAAAGTAACACATTTAAGACTAAAAGTGACACATTTAAGCTCAAAAAGTAACAAATTTTAGGGAAAACATTATAATTTTCATTTAAAATGTAAAGTGACACTTCTAAGGCCAAAAGTGACACATTTTATACTACAAAGTGACAATTTTAATAGTAAAAAGTGATACTCTGCATATATAAACATGAAGGGTTGCGCTGTAATTTTCAAAAACTAAGGAGTTGCATTGAGATTTTTGAATTTTGTCTCATATAACCTGGATAGATCCATCTTACGGATAAGGATCCGTAAGACTGTCTTATAAGAGATCACCTCTTTTACCTAAATACTTTTAAAATTAACATAAGTTTCTAATTAGCATGAGATAGATATTTTGTATTAATAATAATAGTAAAAATATTTGATCTAAAAACTTTTAAAGTTAACATCTAACTTGATAATAATATTATAAGTTTTTTTATTAAAAACTTTTAAAATCATAATTTATTTTTAAATAAACACCTCATTTTAACCATGTGATATACATATTTTCTATTAGTAACACTACTAGAAAAATGACCTTTAGTGACGGAATTTTCTGTCGCTAAAGGCAATATTCTCAAAAGCAATGGCTCAAATGATGGAATTTTTCCGTCGGTGGTCTCCACGATTTTCCGTCGCGGATGTCCGACAGACCGATTTTCGCTAAAGGTTAATATCAGCGACGTAATTTTTTGTCGCTAAAGGTTGATTTTCAGCGACGGAATTTTCCATCGCTGAAATTCAACCTTTAGCGACGGAAAATTCCGTCGCTAAAGGCGTTTAAAAATTAATTAAATTTGAATTTCAGCGATGGAAAATTCCGTTGTAAAGGCTTTTACAAATTAATTAAATTTTAATTTCAGCGACGGAAATTTCCGTCGCTAAAGGCTTTTACAAATTTTTTTAAAAAATAACCCAAAAATACTATTATTATAAAATTTTGTACCTTATAATATAATAATTAATACTAAACTGAACATACAAAATAAACAATAATATAAAACCAATTTAAAAACATCAAACTGTAAAGGTTATTACAACAATCCATGTAAACCATATATAACAATTAATACCAAAAACTTGTTTCTAGAGTTAACTTGGAAATTTAAACTTGTACCAATCCATGTAAACCATATCTAATAAAAAAACCTAAAAATAAAATTAAAAAAATCCTACGACACGAGGATCAAGAAAAACTTCATCTTCATAGCAATCAGCTAGAAAACATGTCCAAGTAAAATTACTATTTTAATTAAAAATCAACAAGAAAAAGTAAGTCATTATTTTCATAGGATCAAACAAGAAGCTTTAGAAGCTTACCATAGGAATACATTTATGGCATAATCATCATTTCTTTGCTTTTTTGGCTGGATGAACCTAAACGTGTACAAGTTATCCAAAATCAATTAGTTAATAATAATAACAAAAAGGGTCCAACCCTATTTCCCCCACCCCCAATATGAGTATTAAACCAGAAGAATGGAAAGAGAAGAAATGGAATGCATGTTGCTTGAAAGTAAGCACGTTCGGTTTCAAAGTCCCCCAACGTACATACAGTTATGTTGTTCGATTTCAAAGTCAAGTAAACTAAAACTATGGATTTCATAGCATCAACATGGCTACCCAGCTAACAAGCGTACATAAATCGATGTTTAAACATTAATACACTATATTTACACTAACACCCCCTTTATTTCTTACCATTTACCCTAACACCCCCAACGTACATAAAGTTATGTTGTTCGGTTTCAAAGTCAATTAAACTAAAATCATAGATTTCATGGCATCAACATGGCTACCCAGCTAATAAACGTATATAAATCGATGTTTAAACATTAATACAATAAATTTACACTAACACCCCAACATACATTATGTTGTTCGGCCAAAGTCAAGTAAACTAAACGTACATACAATTATCTTTTTTGGTTTCAAAGTCAATTAAACTACAACCATGGATTTCATAGCATCAACATGGCTACACAATTAACAAACATACATAAACTGATGTTTAAGCATTAATACACTAAAATTTACACTAACACCCCTTTAATTCTTACCATTTACAATAACACCCCTCAACGTACATACAATTATTTATTTTTGGTTTCAAAATCAATTAAACTACAACTATGGATTTCATAGCATCAACATGGCTACCCAGGTAACAAACGTACATAAATTGATGTTTAAGCATTAATACACTAAATTTACACTAACACGCCCTTTATTTCTTACCATTTACCCTAACACCCCAATGTACATATAGTTATCTTCTTTGCTTCAAAGTCGATTAAACTAAAACCATGGATTTCATAGCATCAACATGGCAACCCAGCTAACAAACGTATATAAATCAATGTTTAAGCATTAATACACTAACTTTAACTATTTCTTACTATTTACACTAACACCCCCAAACATACATACGGAGTTATCTTTTTGGTTTCAAAGTCAATTAAACTACAATCATGGATTTCATAGCATCAACATGGCTACCCAACTAACAAACATACATAAATCGATGTTTAAACATTATTAATACACTAAATTTACACTAGCATACGTACCATACGCATCGTGGCCTCCTCATAGACCTCCTCCCATGTATAAAAATAGAATTATAACATTTTAATTACAAACTAACATTTAATAAAAATAAAAAATATTAAGACATTACCTTGAGAGCCTCCCCAGTATTGTCATTCTCCTCGTTTGGCAACTTTTAAGCGAGGGGCCAAATCTCATGGAATACTCGGCGCCTTGATACTCCTGGGGTAATCCATTTGCGGGCGTAGGGATTTGCATCTAAGGTTGCCAGAGTATATTTATACAATAGCGATTAACAAAGGTTAATGAATTTTATATATAAAAACAAAAGAACGAATTAGGTTTATGGTTTAGGTTTAGTGTTATGGTTTAGGTTTAGTGTTATGGTTTATGGTTTTACGTTTAGGTTTGGGTTTGGGTTTAGGGTTTAAGGTTTAGGTTATAGGGTTAGGGTTGGGAGGGTTGGGGTGGGGAGTGGGGATGGGGTTGGGGTGGCGAGGTTGGGGTGTTAGGGGTTGGGGTTAGGTTTAGGTTTAGGGGTTAAGTTTAGGGTTAGTGTTATGGTTTAGGCTTAAGGTTAGTGTTATGAATTAGGTTTAAGGTTTAGGGTTAGGGTTAGGGTTAGGGTTGGTGTGGTTGGGGTTGGGGTTGGGGTTTGGGGAGTTAGGTTTAGGTTTAGGGTTAAGTTTAAGGTTAGTGTTATGGTTTTAGGTTTAAGGTTAGTGTTAGAGATTAGGTTTAAGGTTTATGGTTTAGGGTTAGGGTTAGGGTTAGGGTTGGGGTGGGGTTGGGAGTTGGGGTTGGGATTAGGGTTGGGATTAGGGTTGGGGTTGGGATTAGGGTTGGGGTTGGGGGGTGGGGGTGAGGGTGAGGTTGGGGTAGGTTTAGGTTTATGGTTTAAGTTTATGGTTAGTGTTATGGTTTAGGTTTAAGGTTAGTGTTACGAATTAGGTTTATGGGTTTTGGGTTTAGGTTTAGGTTTTTAGGTTTTTTGGGTTTAAGGGTTAGGGTTAGGGTTAGGGTTGGGGGGTTGGGGTGGGGGAGTGGGGGGGTGGGGTTGGGGTGGGGTTGGGGTTGGGGTTGGGGTTGGGGTTAGGGGTGGGGGGTGGGGGTGGGGGTGGGGGGTTGGGGTTAGAGGTTGGGGTTGGGGTTGGTT